>PVJN01018072.1:0-39574 GCA_004026805.1 Lasiurus borealis
ACTTCCTAGGTAGCTCCATCCAATAGTTAGTTTTTAACAAACATTCACTGAATATAGAAGAAAAGACCTCACTCTGATTATTCTTTCAAACATAACAGTTATATGACTGTCCTTAAGAATTTATAACTGCCGAAACCGGTTTGGCTCAGTGGGTAGAGCGTCGGCCTGTGGACTGAAAGGTCCCAGGTTCAATTCCGGTTAAGGGCATGTATCTTGGTTTCGGGCACAACCCCAGTAGGGAGTGTGCAAGAGATGGCTGATGGATGTCTCTCTCATCGGTGTTTCGAACTCTCTATCCCTCTCCCTTCCTCTCTGTAAAAAATCAATAAAATATATTTTAAAAAAAAAGAATTTATAAGCAAGAATATTATGTCCATTAAAAACTTATAACAATAAATATTATTCTTATAATGACAGTGAGTGGAAATGGAAAGGGATTGTGCAAGTAGAGACCAAGGTTAGACACATCTCAATGCCAATGATAATCTACTTAATGTTAAAAACTATAGGAAAGTGTAATTGAGTAAACCAAGGCAAAAATAAAACATTATCAAACTGAATTAACAGATTATTTTCAAATAGCATTCATATTTTAGTGTGATGATATGGATAGATTCCAAAAAGAACTTCCCTATTTGCAGTTAAGATATAAGAATAGTCATAGGATGATGAGTTTTCATGTTATTTTTAGCAAAAAAATTGAGGTACCCAAGAATAATAAAATGTTTTTAAAAATGAATAATATAGTAAAAGCACAGAAAAGTTAACCATGAAAATGCTGGTAAAAGTAGAATACAAGCAAAAGTTTTCTAATTCGGTTACATAATTTCAACTTTATTTGAAGTGTCAAGTAATGAGTTATGTCTCACAGAATGTTTTCAGAAAAGTAAACCTTCAAAAATTAGGTAACTTGAAAGATGTGGTGAATTATGAGAAGTTCACAAAGAGAGGAAACAACATGAATCTTATCAACAGAACAAAATATTATGTTTTCCCCTGAAAGAAAATATACTCAGAAGGATTTATACTTTGGCTGTCAGAACTGAAATAGTGACGTCAGCAAATATTTATCTATCTACTAGAGGCCCATTGCATGAAATTCTGCACAGGTAGGGTCCCTAGGCCTGGCTGATGATCAGGGCAGATCAAGTTTCCCACTTCCCTGCTTTCCCACCACCTCCTTCCCTCACTCCTTCAGCCCCTTGCCTCCATTTCCGGTTGCCCACCATGTTCTGCACCACCCCTTGGTGGTTAGCATATATCATAGTGAGCGATCAAACTCCCGTTCTCTCTGCTGAACTCTAGAGGGGACACTTTGCATATTAGCCTTATATATATATAGATAAAAAGAGGTCATTGCAAAAACAGAAGCAAAAATATCTTTAGATTTCTGAAGGGTATATTTAATATATTTGGTTTATATCTGTAAGAAAAGATATTGAAAATCTAAGTGTTCAGGTAAATACAGATATATCAGAGGATCGGTGCATGGATTCATGCACCAATGGGATCCCTTGGCATGGCCTGTGGGTATTGAGCTGAAACCAGCAGTCTAATGCAGCCTGCAATTCCTGCCTGCCACTCCCGCTTATCCTGGTCCGCTGTGCCTGCTATAGACTCATGCCCAGTCAGTCCTGATCGGGAGAGCCGTGAGCCCTGTGTCTGGTGCCCATTAGTCAGCTGAGTGGTGCTCCTGCTGTGGGAGCATATTGATCACCAGGGGGCAGTATCTGCATTGAAGTTCTGCCCCCTGATGGTCAGTACACATCATAGCGACTGGCCATTTGGTCGTTCAATCACTTAGGCTTTTATGAATATATAAATATTTCTAACTTAAAAACAAACAAACACTCTTTATTACTTTTTATCTTTATTGTTGAAAGAATTACAGATGTTCTTCCTTGTTTTTGGCATTGACCCTTCCCCTTACCTGGTCCCGCTCAGGTTTTTACCACAATATTATCTGTGTCTATAGGCTATGCATATCTATCTATATATAAAAGTCTAAGTGACTGTCTGTGTGACTGTCTGACTAACCAACCGGCTGATATATATGATATGGACTAGAAATTTAAAAATAAACGTGGACTACACACGCACAATACATGTAAAGCTCTTGCTGGTGCCAATCATACATGTGTGTTTCTTTTATTTATTTATTTAGTTAGTTAGTTAGTTTAATTTCTTTACTGATTAAGGTATTACGTATGTGTCTTCATTCCTCCATTACTTTCCCTCCGCCTCTGTGTGTTTCAATCTGTCATTGTCAATTGTGAATTTGGTTGTTTTTATTGACATTCAATGTAAACTACATCACAATTTATTTATTGACTGTCCAACTGGTTGATCAGCTGGTACATATGACATGCACTGGCAATTTAAAAATAAATGTTGACTTGTTCAAGTGAAATACATATAAAGCTTTAGTTGGCACCAATTGCATGCATGTTTTAATTTTGTAATACTATATTTATTATTTTGACATGTAATTTTTGGTAGTAGCATAATTACTGCATGAGTCTTTCTTCTAATTAATTTCCTCTCCATGTGTATGAATCCATGCACCAGGCCACTTGTGTTATATAAAAGCCTATGCATATCTATATATAT
This sequence comes from Lasiurus borealis, assembly GCA_004026805.1. Classification (NCBI taxonomy): domain Eukaryota; kingdom Metazoa; phylum Chordata; class Mammalia; order Chiroptera; family Vespertilionidae; genus Lasiurus; species Lasiurus borealis. The sequence goes on from PVJN01018072.1 coordinate 2,611, forward strand.
AAAAGCCATTGCAACTGAACAGACAACTGAATAGGCTGTGTGGAGTGAGTAGGCAAGTAGGTGGGTCAGTGAGGGGCGACCAAAAAACCGAGCAGCAGGCTGCATGAGGTGACCAGACCGACAGGGGGGTTAGTGAGGGATGACCAAACAACCAAGCAGCAGGCTACATGGGACAACCAGGCCCACAGGGGTGGGGCAGTTGGGAGCAATCATGCTAGCAAGGGGTAGGGGGCAGTGAGGGGTGACCAGACCAGCAGAGGGGGGCAGTGAAGGGAGACCAGGCCAACAGGGGGAGAAATTGGGAGTGACTAGGCTGGCATGGGGGGGGGCAGTAAGAGGTGATCTGGCCAGCAGGGGGCGCAATTAGGGGCAACCAGGCCTATGGGGGGGCAATTGGGTATAACTAGGCTGTGGGGTGGGGCAATTGGGGGTGACCAGGCTGGTAGGGGGGCAGTTGGAGGTGTCCAGGTTAGCAGAGGGGCATTTAGGGGCAATCAGGCAGGCAGGCAGGTAAGCAACTAGGAAGATAAAATGTAAGTGTGCAATATGGAAGTTTATTAACATATTTTTGTATTTATATTCATATTATATGTAACTTTGCTACTGTTAATAAATAGTAATGTAAATATCTGTTTGCCGATGGTCTTAGGCTCTATAGCAGAATCACCTAAGACTATCAGAAAACACAGATATTATATTACAATTCATAACAGTAGCAAAATTACAATTATGAAGTAGCAATGAAAATAATTTTATGGTTGGGGGTCACCACAACATAAGGAACTGTATTAAAGGATTGTGGCATTAGGAAGGTGGAAAATTACTGCAAAGAGACTCACTGGTTACCCATTTGAGGATCCCTCTCAACACAGGAGTTTAAATACACTTGCAATAAATTTCCATGCTTTTGCTTAAAATCTTTTAGTCTGCGAATTTTATTCTTCAAATGTCATGGGACAAGAACCTGGAATCCAGTGTGTCATTATGGTAACAGTACCATCAACCTTCCATTCTAAAGGTTTATAGGCTGAGAATCTTACGACTTCAGGGCAGAGTCATGAGAATGTTGCCCTTATGCTAAATACTGATTAACCTATTTATCAGAAGAATGATTGCAAATATCTACCTATAAATTAATGAAGTTCACATAAATAAGATAATTTCAAATACCTAAAGAATAAATTCATGAGAGTAAAGTTCATTTTGGGTTGTGCATGAGAGTGCATCTCTGAGATTTAATGGCAGGCAGACAGAACATTCTTGAAATGTTCTCTGAGTTTTACTAAAGTATAACATCATGTGGGATATGGGAACAATTATGTAATGATGAAGATATTTATGTAAAAAATAAAAAAATAAAACAAAAAATCACAATTAGACAAATGCTAAACAAATTTATAATTTTTTTGGCTTACTTGGAACATTTAAGGTAATACTATAATAGAAATATCTTAAAAGCTCTTTATGTAGTTTTTAAAATTTGGTTATATTTTTCTGTCACGAATTAGCTCCTTCTTTTAGGAGATAATAATCCTGATTTACAATTAATGAAATCAGATGAGAATTAGGGGACATCCTGTTTGTTAACAACCAGTGGTCAGAGCATTGCTGTGAAGAATGTCTATATAAAGTCTGCTAATACCTAAGGATTTACATTAGTGTATTTTAAGATATTCTAAAGGTATAGTTTAAAAAGAGTTTGATTTTGAAACAATGATAGGCAAAGATAAAATATAAGCTAAATTTTCAGAAATGAGACAATACTTGGTTTTTAACCAATGTGGCATTGTAGAACACTGAAGAATTTCATTCTTTTCAATAAAAGGCTCCAGGTCCAATAGTGCAAATGGGAAAAGTGTAACATGATCCTGCCTAATCCTATCTAATAAAGGAGTAATATGCAAATTTATCATCATTCCAACACACAAGATGGCTGCCCCCATATGATCAAAGATGGCTGTCCTCATGTGGACACAAGATGGCCACCACAAGATGGTCAACAGGAGAGGGCAGTTGAGAGGAACCAGGTCTGCAAGTAAGGGCAGTTGGGGATGATTAACCCTGAAGGGGAAGGCAGTTAGGGGTGATCAGGCCACCAGAGGAGGGAAGTTGGGTGCGACTGGGCCTGCAGGGAAGGGCAGTTGGGGAGAACTCAGGCCTGCAGGGAAGGGAAGTTGGGGGGAATCACACCTGCAGGGGAGGGCAGTTAGGGGCAAACAGGCTAGCAGGAGAGCAGTTAGGCATCGATCAGGCTGGCAGGGGAGTGGTTAGGGGGTGATCCGGCTGGCAGGTAGAAGCAGTTAGGGGCAATCGGAAGTCAGGCAGGTGAGCAGTTGAAAGCCAGCATTCCTGGATTGTGAGAGGGATGTCCGACTGCCCATTTAGGCCCAATCCAGGTAGGGGTCCCAGATTGGAGAGGGTGCAGGCTGGGCTGAGGGACACCACCACCTCCCTGCCATGAGACTGCTAGTCCTTACATAAAATTCAACTGTAGGGGACCACCAATCCAAATGAAAAAATAAAACATAGAAAATTCTCCTGAGTTTGAGTTAAGGAAGAATTTCTTAATCAGCCCATATACAAAAACAAATTCCCCAAGTGTCCTAATCATTGGGGGAAAGGCTGAAAATTTGTGCTACATCAAAATGAAATTGTTTTGTTAATTAAATCAAACAGAAAAGTGTGAAAAGGGAAATCAGAATGATGATGTAGTAACAAAATATATAACTGGCAAAATTCCTGCATCCATAATATATTGATCAAAACTCTGGTAAGCTTCTGCAATGTGCTTCTCCCTAAGGAATCTTAGGCCTGCTGGCTCTTATGCAACCCATGTCAGACTTATTTGAAATCATATTTCCGTATCTGTGAAATGAAAATTGAACATATCCAATCCAATCACAAATAGTTTATAGCTCATCTTGTGAGAAGGAATTTGCATTTAGAATTTTGATTCATTTGGGATATATACACATTTTGATAGAACTCTTAAATTCTTCCTTATAGAAGCTCCCTGAATATACACATGAATATCACAGTACTCCCTTGACAGACAATGATAAGTCTGATGTAATTATAGAATGTTATCGGGGCATCATTTTTCCTTATATATCCTATCTAATAAAGAGGGACTATGCTAATTGACCCTCACATCATTGCAATGTTGGTGGTGCCCACAGCCAATAAGGATGGAATATGCTAATTGACAGCCAAGCCCTCATAGATGGAGGCACCCACAGCCACAAGATTGCAACACCCTGTCACCTTATCCCTATTAAGGCAGCAGTTGACTGGCAAGGTCTGGCCCGCCTTGAGGTGGGCCTGTTCACTCTACATGCCTGCCTTCAGAGTCCCCCAGTCTTCTCAGCCCACAGCTGCCCAGGGCTGGCCTGAGGTATAGGTAAGCCTCAGATGGAGGCTGCCCACCTGAGGTGCAGGCAAGCCTCAGATGTCAGCTGATCAGTCAGTGTATGTTTAATTTCTAGTTGGTCCTTTTTCATCTCCTCTTGCATCTCACTAAATTTATCCATCTTTTCTAGGAAAATCTTGTAAAACTTTATAACTGTGGTTTTGAACTCACTATCCAGTCATTTGTTTTCTGCCATTTATTTTGTTTGTGATCTGTTCCTTTGTCTTCATATTTTCACTATGCCAGGAGAACTTCTGTGCTGGAATCAGCCTTATGATGCAAGACTTGCAAAACTGCAAAAGCCTCTCTGTTCAGCTTGGGTGGGGTGGAGTCTCAGGGCTGAGCAGAGACAGCCTTGGCTTCCAGTCAGGCCTGCTCTATGCGGCTCTTGGGTCTCAAGTGTCTTTTGGTAATCGGTAATCATTGCAGCCCTTTCTGTATGCATGCGTGGGTGCATTCAGACCTCTGCCTTTCCTGTTCCCTTGTGCTCCAGGACCCATATGAGTCTGGGTCCCCAGGGTCTTGCCTGAAACTGGGGGTTCAATTCATTTAGAAGTGGCTCAGTTGGGAGGCTCTGTCTCCCGCCCACTAGAGAAAGCCAGGAGCACAATCAGCAGTCTGTCTTTTCTGTGCACATTGATGTGCACGCCCCAGACTTCTGCCCTTACTCAGCTCTCCTTAATTTCCATGTACTCTTCCCTTTTCACAGTCCAGACTCCCCCCGTATGAGTCTTGCTCAGAGCTGGGATTCAATGTAGTAGGATAAGGATTTCAGTGCTGTTGTGAGTCTCTGTCTCCCTTCCGCCAGAGGAAGCCAGCCAGGCATGCCACCACCAGCTCACTCCACGGGTGCGTCTCCATACATCAGCTTTTTGCAGCTCCTCTGAGTCTCTGTGAGACCCTCTCTTTCCTTCTAGTTGTAAAATTTCCACTCAGCCAACTTTCTTGTGGTTCTGGATGATGTCCATTTTGTCTTTTAGTTGTAGTTTTGAAATTGTTGTGCAAGGCAGCAGTTTAGGTGTTCACCTATGCCACCATCTTGGTTTCTCCTCAATAGATTTTTCTGAAACTTCTTAAACAGATTCTTGCTGCAGTCAATCAAGGGTGAGGAAATTTTCACTAAGTTGACTTAGTTGACTTTGTTAATAAATGTTTTAAAAAATTTATTTGCTAAAACTGAGCAATGCAAGCCCAGCAAAGAACAGGGATAGGGTCTAATTCAAGAGTGGGCTCAGAAGTAGAAGAGGCTTTTGCACCTACAATATAAAAAAACTGAACCATTTCAGAATGAAGAGTGAAAAACCCAGAAAACAAACAAAAGTTAGTAAATGAAAACAAATAAAATTAATAATAAGACAAAGATAAAAGAAAGATCTGTTTCTTGAAAAGGAATATTTTAATTAAGTCACCAGTAAGATTTCATATTTTAAAAATGTTTTTCCAACCAACCATGTTGATTAAAATATTTTACTTTATAAACATTTAAAAATAGGCAAAATATATCAATAGACACTTCTCCCAGGAAGACATAGAAATAGTTAACATATATGAAAAGATGCTCAGCTATACTAGCTATCAGGGAAATACAAATCAAAACTGAAATGCTATATATCACTTCATACCTATTAGAATGACTAATACAAGATAACTAATAATTGTTGGAGAGATTGTGGAAAGAAAAAAAAAACCTCTCATTCATTACTGGTGGGAATATAAATGAGTATAGTCACTATGAGAAATAGTATGACAATTCCTAAAAAATTAAAAATAAAGTTTCCAAATGATTCAGCATTTGGTATCGACCTAAAATTTTTGAAAACATTTATATACAAAGATATATGCATCCCTATGTTCATTGTAGCATTATTCATGATGGCTAAGATGTGGAAACAACTGATTTGTCCCTCATAGATGATTGAATAAAGAAGATGTGGTACATATATACTATGGAATAGTACTCAGCCATGAGACAAGATTAAATACTGCCATTTGTGAGATGGGTTTTAAGAATATCATGCTAAACTAAATAAGTCAGACAGAAAAAGTTAAGAATCATGTACCATATTTTCCGTAGTATAAGACAACTTTTTAACCCAGGGAAATCTTCTCAAAAATCAGGGGGTGTCTTATACAACAGGTGTCATCTTATAGGGTGAGTATATTCCAAACTCTATATTTTAACTAGAAAAGTTTGGGTCTTCTTATATGCCCAATCATCTTATATACCGGAAAATATGGTAATTTCACTCAAATGTGGGATATAAAACTGAAAGCAACAAAAAAACAAACAAGACAAACAAACAAATGCTCATAGCTACAAACAACTGTATGGCAATTACCAGAGGAAAGGGCTATGGAGAGTTATAAAGTTAAAGGGGGTCAAATATATGGTGACTAAAGTTATTTGATTTTGGGTGGTGGAGACACAATGCAATATACAGATCACATATGATAGAAATATACACTTGAAACCTATAAAATTTTATCAATAACTATAAGCCTAGCATACCAGTTTATGCACCAGTGGGTCCCTAGGCCTAGCAGGCATTTGGGGATGATCAGTGCTGTCTTGCCCAGTCCTGACTGGGGCTGGGCTGATGGAGGTCAGCTGGCTGGGGAGAAGGACTATGGGAGGTTGTCAGGCTAGGTGGAGTGATCTCAGGAATTTGGCAGTCTGGCCTGGAGTGGCTTGGGAGATTGGCCACTGACAGGGAGAGGTTGTGGGAGTTTGGCTGTGGGATTGCCCTAACCACCATGGGGCAGCTCCTGCATTTAGCATCTTCCCCCTAGTGGTCAGTGCACATCATAGTGACTGGTCAACCGGTTGTTCTGGTCCTTCAGTCATAAAGATTGCTTAGGCTTTTATATATATATTATTACCCCAATAAATTAAATTAAAAAAATTACTTCAGAGTTTATGTTAAATATGTTTTATTGTTACTATTCTTTTTAAAGTTAAAGACTATAGATTTAAAAAACTAACCACTTTTCACCCTAAATTTTCATGATAATATCCAAGCATCTTTGTTGATTATTTTTTGTTATCTTTCCAGAAATACTTTTTTTTGCCTTTATTGGATATAACAATATGAGTTTAATGAATACAACATGCTGATTTGATACCCTCATATAATGCAAAATGATTATTACCATAGTTAGCTAATATCTACATTATATCACTTAATTACCATTCCTTTTTTATTCTGAGAATGTTTAATTCATCTTGACAACCTTCAAGTTATAATACAGTAAAATTAACTATAATAACCATGCTGAATATACATACCCTGAAATCTATTCATCTTCTAAATAGAAGTTTGTGCTTTTTGATCAACATGTCTCCATTTCCCCCATGACTAAGCCCCTTGTAACAACCATTCTACTCTGTTTCTACAAGTACATTTTTAGATTCCACATATAAGAGATTTCATAGAGTATTTGGATAAAGATAAAATATTACAAACTTCCAGAGATAAAATTGCAGTTTACTTATAGGGCAAAGATAATTACATCATATTGTATGTGCAACAGGAAGTCAACACACGGAAGAGCAGCCTCTGTGGTCTGTTGATTAAAACAAACAAACAAAAAACAAAACAACACAAAACAAACAAAACAAAACAAAAAACTACCCTTATGAAGTCTGCCCAATCACATAACAGTTGTACTGTTTTATTTTAGGGCAAAATAAATTCTTCTTTTTAATTTTATTACTAGAAACTCAGTGCACATTAGAGGCGGGTTTCTCAGCCCAACCTGTTCCCTCTCACAGTCTGGGAGACCCTCAGGGGTGGGAGGCGATCTGGTAATCAGGATAAGGTGATGCCCCATCATACCTCTGCTGCTGCTACTGGCAGCAGTGCAAGCCTTGGCCAGCTCTGGTTATCTCAGGCAGCCATGGGAGGCTGGACAGCTGCCATCTGAGGCTTGCTTGCACTTTGGACCATTCCTAGGCAACTGAAAAGCTGCCATCTGAGGCTTGTCTGCACCTTGGGCCAACCCTGAGTGGTTGCGGGGCTGAAGAGACTAGGGGACTCCTTAGCCAGGCATGTAGAGTAGCTGAACCAACCTAGGGGTGGGCCCAGCCATGCCGCATGCCTGCCACCACAGTGGGGCTAAAGGGACTGGGCACTAACATCTTGTGGCTATGGGTGCTGCCATTTTTGAGGCTGTGATGGTCAATTAGCATATTCCCTCCTTATTGGCTTTGGGTATTGCCATCTTTGTCAGGATGTGATGGTCAATTAGTATATTCTCTCTTTATTAGATAGGACTAGAGACTCAGAGCACAAATTTGTATACCAATGGGGTCCCTCTGCCTAGAACAGGAGGATCAGGTCAAAACTAGCTCTCTGACATCTCCTGAGGGGTGCCAGATTGTGAAAGGATGCAGACCAGGCCAAGGGACTTCAACAGTGCAAGACTGGGACCAGAAGGGATGTGGAAGGTTGACCAGCTAGAGAGGGAGCACGAGAGAGCTCCAAGGCATATCTGGCTCATCCTGCTCAGTCCTAACCGGTCAGACCCCGGCAGCAAGCTAACTTACTGGTCAGAATGTGTGCCTCCTGGTGGTCAGTGCACATGATAGTGAGTGGGTGAGAGGCCTTAGCATATCATTAGCATATTAAGCTTTCATTGGTTGAACAGCTGACTGGTTGACTAGACACTTAGCATATCAGGCTTTTATTATACAGGATTTTATAAATGGCACTAGAGAATATCTATGAACAATATGTGAAGGAGAAAAAAAAAACTTGTAGCAAATCATCAGACCAAATGACAATGTAATCAGAACATTAAGATAGGGATAGATTAAGTGAAAATAATAGAAAAAAGAGAATTGATCTGGCATGTTTATTAAAACTTGAAATGTATTGTGATATGCCTTGAAGTTTGTGTGACATTTTTGTATAAGAATTATTGAAATAGAGAGAATCCAAGATGGCGGCATAGGTAAACACCTACACTGCTGCTTCACACAACAATTTCAAACCTACAACTAAAAGACAGAACGGACATCATCCAAAACCACAGGAAAGCTGGCTGAGTGGAAATTCTACAACTAGAAGGATGAGAGGGGCTCACAGAGACCCAGAGGAGCTGCAAAAAGCTGAGGTAGAGAGCGGGTGCCGGAGAACCCGGCTGGCTTTCTCTGTGGGAGGGAGATGGAGACTCCCAATGGCATTGAACTCCTTATCCTATGATACTAAACCCCAGATCCAGCTGAAACTCATACGGGGGGAGATTGGACTGTGAAAAGGGAGAAGTGCATGGAAATTTAGGGGAGTTGCAAAAGATCAGAAGTCTGGTGGCATGCACAGCCCTGCGTGCAGGGGACAGACTGCTGATTGTGCCACTGGCTTTCGAGAGTGGGCGGGAGACAGACCTTCCCAATTGTGCCATTTCTAACTCCACTAAACCCCGGTTTCGGGCAAAACCCTGGGGACCCAGACTCATATTGTCCTAGTGCACAGGGGAGCCGGAGGGGCAGCAAGTCTAGAGGCACTTCGAGAAAGCGCGTGCATGCACAGGAAACACTCCAGCGATTACCCAGTCACGTGAGACTCAGGGGCCATGGAGGGCGGGACCAACTGGAAGGCAAGGCGGTACCTTAAGCCCTGAGACTCCACCAATCCCGAGCTCAACAGAGAGGCTTTTGCGGATTTGCAAGTATGGTATCATAAGGCTGAATCCAACACAGAAGTTCTCCCGGTATAGTGAAAAGGGAAGGGATAACAAATAAAAGAAATGGAGGAGAACAAACGACAGGATATAGAGTTCAAAACCACACTTATAAGGTTTTTCAAGAATATCCTAGAAAAGTTGGATAAAGTTAGCAAGTCCCAAAAGGAGATGAAAAAGATCCAACTAGAGATGATAAAGGACCAACTAGAATTTAAACATACAATGACTAAAATAAAAAAATATTATTAAGAGACCTAACAGTAGATTAGAGGAAGGCAAGAATCAAGTCAAAAATTTGAAATATAAAGAATCAGAAAACACTTAACTGGAAAAGCAAGAAGAGAAAAGAATACAAAAATGTGAAGATAATGTAAGGAGCCTCTGGGACAGCTTCAAAGGTACCAACATCAAAATTGTGGGGGTGCCAGAGGAAGAAAGAGAGCAAGATACTGAAATCCTATTTAAAGAAATAATGACTGAAAACTTCCCACATCTGGTAAAAGAAATAGACTTACAAGCCCAAGAAGCACATAGAACCCCATATAAAAGGAATCCAAAGAGGACCACATCAAGACACATCATAATGAAAATACCAAGAGCAAAAGACAAAGAGAGAATATTAAAAGCAGCAAGAGAAAAACAGTTCATTACCTACAAGGGAGCACCCATACTACTGTCAGATGATTTCTCAACAGAAATGATGCAGGCCAGATGGGAGTGGCAAGAAATATTCAACGTGATGTATAGCAAGAACCTACACATAGTAGAACATCAAAATAATAAGAACCTATTCAGCAAAGCTATCATTCAGAACTGAAGGGCAGATAAAGAGCTTCACAGATAAGAAAAAGCTAAAGGAGTTTATCAACTCCAAACCAGTATTATATAAAATGCTGAAAGGTACTCTTTTAGAAGAGGAAGAAGAAAAAGGTAAAAGACAAAACATTATGAACAACAAATACATATCTATCAACAAGTGAATCTAAAAATTAAGTGAATTGAAAATTTGATCAACAGAATAAACTGGTGAATATAATAGAATCAGGAGCACAGAAAGGGAGTGGACTGATAATTCTCAGGGGGACAGGGGTCAGGGGTTTACAGGGAGAGACTGGACAAAAATCATACATCTATGGATGAGATCAACAGGAAGGAGGTAAGGGGTAGAGGGAAGGGTGAGAGCTGGATGGAGGGGAGCTATGGAAGTGGAAAAAAGAAAAACAAATGTAATAATCTGAGTAATAAAGATTTAATTAAAAAAGGAATTATTGAAATAAAAGAGATATAGTGAAAACAAGAGCATGTTAATGCTCTCAACTAATGAAAAGCCAGAACTTCGCCAGACAGGTGTTTCAGTAAAAGCATTCTAAAATTTTTTCTAATGATGATGTGTGCATATTAAATTCTGTGTAATATTATGTTTAATTTTGTGTGAGTTATAATTTATTAATAGAAAACAAATTATAACTTTATAAGGTGGTGAATGTTAACTAACTTTATCATGGAAATCACTTCACAATAGACATATATCAAATCCCATCATGTTGTATAACTTAACTAATACAATATTATATATCAATTATATTTCAATAAAATTTTATAAAATAAATAAGTAAAATGTTATAAAACATAAACAAATACATTTTTATGTGTGATAGGGATAAGATGGCAACATCAGTAGAATTGAAACACATAGTAGAACATCAAAATAATAAGACAGTGAAGTGATTCAGCAAACACACTGAAGCCACTTAACTCAGCAGGTTAAAGTAAATAAAGAAAGAATAGCTTTAAGAAACAACTGAAATAAATAGTTTGGGGAAGTTATTTTTTTGCTATTGAGTTTTAATGAGCAATGTTTTTTCTTATTGGCAAACCACTATAGCAAATCATATTGTGCTTTCATCTATACACTTCTGTGATCCTCATATGGAACAGACACTGACAGTGTGAAACATCATGGGCTACCAATACCAGATTTTCTGAAATTCAACAATTTCTCAGTGGTGTTTATCTGGGGAAAAATCTTCTTGTGAACAGTGATATTAAATATATATTGTTAAACATTTTAAGGTCAGTGTGTTTAGTTATTGAAAATGCTAGGTCCAGAATCAGACTGCTGAGAGGGTAATTTCTGATCAATCCTTCACTAGCTATGTGTTATTGAATATGTCAGTTTATGGTGTACCTTAGTTTCTTCATATCAGGGATGATGTTTATATCATTTTCATTGGGTGAATAAGGTAAAATAGTTATTGCATCTAAAACACTTAAACAATGTCTGCCACATAGTTACAGATATCTCAATTCTTCTTTACACTTGTCCCAGAGTCTCACATCTTGCATGCATCCTGACCTCTAGGCTCCTTTTTTTCCAAAGCTGAGAAAAGCTCTGATGCTGAATGCAGTTGCACCTCCAAATGTGGGAGGATTTGGAGGAAAGAACTATTAACCAATGGAGAATACATGGTGGTAGATAAATTATCCAGGCTTTTTGCTCTCTCATGAAACACTAATATACATTCTACATGGTTAAACAGATGGTCCATAATGAAGATAAGCCCATCTTTTAAAAAGTGATGACCAACTTAACAAACTCTTTATTTTACTTTTATCCTTTCTCTGTCTCACTTTCACAATTCTTCATTCTTTTCCTGGAGTCACCTTTTAAGTAAACTAGTTGGTTCCAAAGGTAAGATTTACATTTCCTTCCATCACTACACTCTATGAGAATATGTTCTCAATTGATTATGCTAAGTTAGAATGATCTTTAAAGCTTCTACTTAGGAAGCAGAGCTGACAAAAAATAAGTTAATGCACATAGACTAATTTCTAGTATACAATGTAATTCAGAATCTAGGTTTTCATTCTTATCTTAATATTTAATATTGATGAAGCCCAGAGAGTTCATGGACTGGTCCAATTTACATATCTACTTCAGATGTAAGGGGCCTTTTTATTAAAATTAACAACACTGAACTTCAAAAAAAGGAACAAAGGGGAGAATATGTAGACATTAACTGAAGAGAAACAAACAAAAAGCAAACATGAATACACAGAGTTGCATAAAGAGTAGCCATATGTCATCAGGGCTATTTCTTTTTTTAATTCCTAGAGAACCCACCTTCCTAAGAATCCCACCTTAACAAATTTTGGATTTGGAAGCCATGAAAAAAACATTTTTTAGCAATGTTATTGAACTAATAGGTGCAAGTATATGATAATTCTAATTGTAATAACTAAGCTGTCAAAAGAAACATACAGAATTGGGCAAAATACAACTAAAATAATATAATAAATAATAAATAGTAATATAAAAATAAACTCTGTCTTTTGTGTTTCACAAATATAAACCTACATTTGCCTATCTTGTATTTGTAGTTGGCTGGTTATGACTTCCAATGAGATAAATTAGCCACTGTTTCAAAATTTAATCCTTTTGAAAAGTTGCTCTGTAGTAGTAGAATATTTTATTATGTGGTACAACATATTCAATATTCTTATAATTTCATTATTTTGAGGAAGTCGATGTGAGAAAAGGAAATATGCCATAAATCACAAGGTCAAAATTATATTCAAGTTTTTCTGACTATAAGGAACATATTCTTCTAGACATGAAACTACATCTCCCAGAAAATAGTATTATAAAGTAGAACTTATTTAGTTTGATGTGGTGTCATTTTAAACATTCAGTTTATAATGAGCTACAATGGAGACAGAAGTCAACTTTAATTCATTCATTCATATACTTATTTGTTCATTTATTTGTTGTATGCACTTTACTTATTTTTTTTAAATTCTTTATTGTTTAAAGGATTACATAAATTTCCTTCCTCTCAGCCGCATTAACCTCTCCACAGCCATTCCTACCTCCCAGCACATGCCCTCACGCTCCTACTGTCTATATTCATTGGTTATGCTCATATGCATACATACAAATCCTTTGCTTGATCTCTTACCTCCTCACTCCTGGCCTTCTCTCATAGGTTTGACAGTCTGTTTAATGCTTTTAAGTCTCTGGTTCTATTTTTGTTCATCAGTTTCTGTTGCTTATTATATTCCACAAATGAGTGAGATCATGTGATATTTATCTTTCTCTGACTGGCTATTTCACTTAGTATAATGCTCTCCACGTCTATCCATGCTATTGCAAATGGTAGGACTTCCTTCTTTTTTTACAGCAGCATACTATTCCATTGTGTAGATCAGTGGTTGGCAAACTCATTAGTCAACAGAGCCAAATAACAGAATGACATTTGAAATTTCTTCTGAGAGCCAAATTTTTAAAACTTAAACTATATAGGTAGGTACATTGTTATTAACTTAATTAGGGTACTTCTAAGCTGGCCTTTGCTAAAAACGTTCTCAATATGATTGAGGTACGTTCGCTGAGGTTGACCCCTTCCAGCTCTCCCATCCACAGTGGTCTTGTAGACTTGTTTTGTCTATCTCCTTTCATTCATCCTCTCTATATGTCCAAATCACTTAAACATACCTTACTCAGTCCTCCACACTACATCTTCTTTCACTTCACAACATTCCCTAAAATTAACATAAACTTTACTTAAAGTTTTAAGTCTTAGTTAAACTATAGGTAAGTTGAATAAAACTTGGTATCATACTTAATAATAATATTATTTATTGATAAAATTAAATTTCTTACAATTTATTTTACAATATCCATAAAATTAAATCATGGCAATGACTGACAAACACTAATGTGAACAATGGCCTTGCATCTCCTTGGAAAGTTAGGGTAAGTCAGATTATATGTTGTTTTTAATTTAATTTTTTATTTTTTTATTTTTTTAATTTATTTTATTTTTATTTTTTCTCTATTGTCCTCCACAACACTCAGTACATGCCCTCACCCATCAGCCACTGTTACCCCATTGCCCTGTATCCACTGGCTATGCCTACACACATGCACACAATTCCTTCGGTTGATCTCTTACAGACCCCTCACCCCCAACCTGTCCTGCCTTCCCAATGTAGCACGACAGTATGTTCATTGCTTCTTTGTTTCTGCATCTGCTTCCTCCCCACCCCCTGATTTTTGTTTTTAAAAACATCTTGCCCCTGTAGGCTAGAAATAAACCCGCAAGAGCAAAGGAAAAATGTTTCAGTCCCACTTCCAATGTCAAATAGTTTCTTATGTGTACATGTAATCAATGGTATCTGGAAACTGGACAAAATGGTGGCAATATTGGTCCAATCCTCTCTGGTTTGGTGCTAGGCATCCTGTAGCGATGCACTTTTCTGATTGCTCACATGGCAAGGCTTTGTCCAAGTCTTCCATCTCTGGACTGTATCTCCTCTTGCTTTCCTGGTTGGAACAGACCTGTCAGTTCCTATCTTTTGCAGGAGTCCACTTGGTCTTGGAGTTGATTTCTGAAAGTATATAGACATATTCTCGACCAAGAGTTAATAAAGGAATCTTTTCTATAAAATTGACTTGGGTCCTTTTTACTTTTGCCTACCTGCTTTTTCTTTGGCTTCTTTTGACACCATGTGTGTTTTTCTTGGGTATCTTACAAATGGAAATTAATTTTCTAAAGTGAAAATTTTCTAGATGTAACTTATTTACCAGATATTTTTCTTTACATGATATTATCCTATTCTCCCCTCCACCTTTTTTTGTTGATTAATGGAGAATTTGGTATAAATTTTAATGCAATCTTGATAACTTTATTTTTTAATTAAATCTTTATTATTCAGATTATTACATTTGTTTCTCTTTTTTCCCCTCAATTGCACCCCTCCACCCAACTCCTACCCTTTCCTCTGCCCCTCCCTCCCTCCCATTGCCTCATCCATAGGTGTATGATTTTTGTCCAGTCTCTCCCTATATACCCCTCTCCCCTGTCCCCCCTGAGAATTATCAGTCTACTCCCTTTCTGTGCTCCTGATTCTATTATATTCACCAGTTTATTCTGTTGATCAAATTTTTAATTCACTTAATTTTTAGATTCACTTGTTGATAGATATGTATTTGTTGTTTATAATGTTTTGTCTTTTACCTTTTTTTTCTTCCTCTTCTAAAAGAGTACCTTTCAGCATTTCATATAATACTGGCTTGGAGTTGATGAACTCCTTTAGCTTTTTCTTATCTGTGAAGCTCTTTATCTGCCCTTCAATTCTGAATGATAGCTTTGCTGGATAGATTATTCTTGGTTCTTGCTATTCATCACATTGAATATTTCTTGCCACTCCGTCTGGCCTGCATCGTTTCTGTTGAGAAATCATCTGACAGTCGTATGGGTGCTCCCTTGTAGGTAATGAACTGTTTTTCCCTTGCTGCTTTTAATATTCTCTCTTTTTCTTTTGATCTTGGTATTTTAATTATGATGTGTCTTGGTGTGGTCCTCTTCGGATTCTTTTTATATGGGGTTCTGTGTGCTTCCTAGACTTGTAAGTCTATTTCTTTTACCAGATGTGGGAAGTTTTCAGTAATTATTTCTTTTTTTTTCCTTTTTTTTTTCTTAAATATATTTTATTGACTTTTTACAGAGAGGAAGGGAGAGAGACAGAAAGTCAGAAACATCCATGAGAGAGAGATAATGATCAGCCGCCTCTTGCTGGCCCCACAGTGGAGATGTGCCCGCAAGCAAGGTACATGACCCCAACTGGAATAGAACCTGGGACCTTTCAGTCCACAAGCCGATGCTCTATCCACTGAGCCAAACCAGTCTTGATCAGTCATTATTTCTTTAAATAGGTTTTCAGTATCTTACTCTCTCTCTTCTTCTGGCATCCCCACAATTCTGATGTTGGTACGCTTAAAGCTGTTCCAGAGGCTCCTTACATTATCTTCACATTTTTGGATTCTTTTCTCTTCTTGCTTTTCCAGTTGAGTGTTTTCTAATTCTTTATATTTCAAATTTTTGACTTGATTCTTGCCTTTCTCTAGTGTGCTGTTAGGACTCTGTATAATATTTTTTATTTCAGTCAGTGTATGTTTAATTTCTACTTGGACCTTTTCCATCTCTAGTTGGTCCTTTTGCATCTCTAGTTGGTCCTTCTTCATCTCCTCTTGGCTCTCACTAACTTTATCCAACTTTTCTAGGATATTCTTGAAAAACCTTATAAGCATGGTTTTGAACTCTATATCCAGTCGTTTGTTTTCCTCCATTTCTTTTGTTTGTGATCCCTTCCCTTGACTCAGCATTTTCACTATGCCTGGAGAACTTCTGTGTTGGATTCAAACTAATAATAACAGATGTGTAAAACCGCAGAAGCCTCTCTGTTGAGCTTGAGATAGATGGAGTCTCAGGGCTTAAGGGACTGCCTTGCCTTCCAGTTGGCCCCGCCTGCTGCAGCCCCTGTGTCTCATGTGACTGGGTAATCACTGGAGTGGTCCCTGTGTGTGCGCACAGTGCCTCTAGACCACTTCCTTTCCAGCTCCCCTGCGCTCCAGGACCACAGGAGTCTAGGTCCCCAAAGTTTCACCTGAAACAGGGGCTTAGTGGAGTCAGAAGTGGCACAGTTGGGAGGGTTTGTCTCTCGCCCGCTCAAGAAAGCCAGTGGCACAATCAGCAGTTTGTCCTCTGCATAGTGCCATGCGTGCCATCAGCTTCTGATCTTTTGCAACTACCCTAAATTTGCATGTCCCTCACCCTTTTCACATTCCAAACTCCCCCCGTATGAGTTTCTGCTGGATCTGGGATTTAGTGTTGTAGGATAAGGGGTTCAATGCCTTTGAGAGTCTCCGTTTCCCTCCCGCCAAAGAAACCCAGCCAGGTACTCCGGCATCCACTCTCTCCAAGGGTGCGTCTCGGTACCTCAACTTTTTGCAGCTCCTCTGGGTCTCTGTGAGCCCCTCTCTTTCCCTCTAGTTGTAGAACTTCCACTCAGCCAGCTTTCCTCTGGTTCTGGATGATGCCCGTTCTGTCTTTTAGCTGTAGTTTTGAAATTGTTTTGTGAGGCAGCAGTGTAGGTGTTTACCTATGCCGCCATCTTGGATTCTCTCCGCAATCTTGACAACTTTAAATTTTAATTTTTTGCATACAAATATGCCTGTTTTATGTTCATTGCATATTAAACAATTTTACCATGAGATGAGCTATCAATAGAAATTTTAATTAATACTTTAGAAACAGCTTTTTGTCCAGTACAGTTAAATTTTCTTGGGTGTTAGCTTATTTCAGTTTGCCAATTTAAATTAATCTGAAAGCTTGATAACTCTTTTACGTCAAATTTAATACTCTACCAACAATCTTAGATTACTCTTTATATATTAGTAGAAAGGTTTATTTGCATTGAGTAGGCACTGAGCATTCCTAGTGCTAGCCTGAATTTAGATATAGGGCAACTGCTGTTGGCATGTTTCTGTCTGTTACCTGGGTCCCGATCTATGCTGGAGCATGGGAAGCGAAGTAGCCATGGGGGCAGGAGACCTCCCTCAGAAGGGGTGAAGGTTCAGACCCCTGCAAGGTGGAGAGGGGTGAGGATCTGTGCCCTACCTATATTGACCCCCAAGTTCTCAGCTGATGGCCCCTCTGCGACTGTGCCTGTCTTCAGTTGTTCCTTCCCTGAGGAATCTTACCCATCTCTGGCTAATCAGTCATCCTTCGGGATCAAGCAGGGTGTTGTGAGGTTCATTTCTGTCTCTAAGGTAGCCTATGCCCCCATGGCCTCCACGCCCAGTACCTGCCTTGGGGATCCCCATACCTGCTGGTGGGTGCCTGGCACTGATCACTTATCTCAGGGAATTCAGGTTTCTTCTTCAGGGAGGGACCAGGTCACACCATTTGTCAAGAGACAGATTCATTATACAAGCCACACTAGGCTTCAACCTCAGTGTGAATAGAGAGCTCAGACTACAGCTGAGAGCCATTGGGTTGTGAGAAGAGGGTCCCTCTTGGCAAAAGAGGAAAGGGGGCCAGTATAGAATGCTCAAGTGCCTTCCTAGTGCCTTAATTCCTTCTGAAAGGGATTAAATCCTTTCATGTCCTCTTCTTAAATTGCTCCTAAACATTCAAAGAATTAGTTTATAAGTTCCTTTGGGATAGTTGTAAAATATGCTGTTGTGAAATATCAAAAATTAAATGATATTGTAGAATATCATGTAAGAATAATCTTTGCTGTAGGCCATGGCAATTCAATTTCAAACAAGCTGTCAATTTATTTTTGTAATTTTATATAAACTTTTTCAGGGAGGAAAAACTCAGATTACTTACCTTAGTTCAAGAGGCCAAATTATTGACTTTCAATTACAATCCTTATGACATTTAAAGGAAACTTCTCTTCATTTCTTTCCAAAATGATTTTCATGTTACAGAGTTTCATTTAAAAATCTTTGTCTCATGAAGCAATTTCTCTTAAGGTTATGGTGAGCACTGTAAGGATTCTCTCTCATGCCCCACCTTCCCCATTGTCTGTGCCCAATGATTATGCTCATACACATGTACGAAGGTCCCTCTGTTGATCTCTCTCTCTTATTCCTACCAACCCCCACCTTCCCTTAGGTTTGATATTTTCATCGACCTTTCTCATTCTCTGGATCTGATGTTTATCATCAGTCTATGTCATTCATTATATTCCATAAAAGAGTGAGATCATTTGATATTTACCTTTCTCTGCCTGGCTTATTTCACTAAGCATAATGCTTTCCAACTGCATCCATGTTGTTGCATATGGTAGGAGATCCTTCTTTTTATTGCAGGATAGTATTCCATTGTGTAGATATACCACAGTTTTTTTAATCCAATCATCTGCTGATAAGCATTTAGGATGTTTCCAAATCTTAGCTATGGTGAATAGTGCTGCTATGAACATAGGGGTGGACATATCCTTTCTGATTGGCGTTTCTAGTTTCTTGGGGTATATTTCTTAGAAGTGGGATCACTGGGTCAAATGGAAGTTCCATTTTTAGTTCTTTGATGAGACTCTATACTGTTATCCACAGTGGCTGTACCATTCTGTATTCCCACCAACAGTGCACAAGGGTTCCTTTTTCTTTGCATCCTCACCAACTCTTGTTGTTTGTTGATTTGTTGATGACAGCCATTCTGACAGGTGTGAGATGGTACTTCATTGTCGTTTTGATTTACATCTTTCAAATAATTAGTGACTTTGAACAGGTTTTTATATGTCTTTTGGACTTCCTTCTGTCTTCTTTTGAGAAGTGCCTATTTAGATCAGTTGTTCATTTTTTTTTTTTTGATTGGGTTGTTTATCTTATTTGTGAAATTGTATGAGTTCCCTGTAAATTTTGGAGATTAAACCCTTAACATTGATATCATTGGCAAATATGTTCTCCCATACAGTGGGCTTTCTTGTTGTTTTGTTGATTGTTTCCTTTGCTGTGCAAAAGCTTTTTATTTTGAAGTAATCCCATTTGTTTATTTTTTTCTTTAGTTTCCATTGTCTGAGGGGCTATGTTGGTAAAGAAGTTCCTTTTCCATATGTCAGAGATTTTGCTGCCTGTGGATTCCTCTAGTATTTTTATGGTTTCCCATCTTATGTTTAAGTACTTCATCTATTTTAAATTTATTTTTGTGTATGGTGTAAGTTGGTGGTCTAGTTTCATTTTTTTTTTTTTTTGCAGATTTCTGTCCAATTTTCCCAACACCATTTGTTGAAGAGACTGTCTTGATGCCATTGTATGTTCGTGCCTCCTTTGTCAAATATTAATTGAGCATGGTGGTTTGGGTTGATTTCTGGGTTCTCTATCCTATTCCATGGATTTATGTATCTGTTCTTTCACCAGTACCAGACAGTTTTGAGAATAGTGGCTTTGTAATACAGCTTGAAATCTGGCATTGAGATACCACCTACTTTATTCTTCTTCCTATCGATTGCTGCAGCTATTCGGGGTCTTTTTTTATTCCAGATGAATTTTTGGAAAGTTCGTTCTAGGCCTGTGAAGCATGCCTTTGGTATTTTCATTGGGATTGTGTTGAATTTATAAATTGCTTTGGGTAGAATGGACATTTTGATGATATTGATTCTCCCAATCCATGAACATGGTATGTTCTTTTGTCTGTTTATGTCTTCCTCTATCTCTTTTTTTAGTGTTGTGTAGTTTTCTGCATATAGGTCTTTTACCTCCTTAGTTAAGTTTATTCTTAGGTATCTTCATTTTTTTGGTGTAATGGTAAATGGGATTGTGTTTTAGTCTCTCTTTCTGTAAGTTCATTATTGGTTTATAGAAATGCCATAGATTTCTTGGTGTTAATTTTGTATCCTGCTACATTGGTGACTTTATTTATCATGTCTAATAATTTTTTGATGGAGTCTTTAGGTTTTTTTTACGTACAATATCATGTCATTTGCAAATAAGGACAGTTTTACTTTACTTTTCCTATTTGAAAGCCTTTTATTTCTTTTTCATGTCTGATAGAAATGGCTAATACTTCAAGCACTATCTTAAATAGGAGTGGTGAGAGTGGTCATCCCTGTCTTGTTTCTGTTTTTAGGGTAAATGGTTTGTTTTTGCCCATTGAGTATGATGTTGGCTGTGGGTTTGTCATATATGGCTTTTATTATTTTGAAGTATGAGCCTTCTATTCCAACTTTGCTGAGAGTTTTATTAAGAAAGGATGTTGGGAATCCAAGATGGTGGCATAGGTAAACACCTACACTGCTGCCTCACACAACAATTTTAAAACTACAACTAAAAGACAGAACGGACATCATCCAGAACCACAGGAAAGCTGGCTGAGTGGAAGTTCTACAACTAGAGGGAAAGAAAGGGGCTCACAGAGACCCAGAGGAGCTGCAAAAAGCTGAGGTATGGGGACGCGCGCATGGAGAGAGCGGGTGCCGGAGTGCCTGGCTGGGTTTCTCTGGAGGGAGGGAAACGGAGACTCTCAAAGGCATTGAACACCTTATCAAACGACACTAAACCCCAGACTCAGCCAAAACTCAAAAGGGGGGAGTTTGGACTGTGAAAAGGGAGAAGTGCACGGAAATTTAGGGGAGTTGCAACAGATCACAGGCCTGGTGGCATGCACAGCACTGTGCACAGGACAGATTGCTGATTGTGCCACTGGCTTTCGCGAGTGGGCAGGAGACAGACCCTCCCAACTGTGCCACTTCTGACACCACTAAGCCCCTGTTTGGGGCGAAACCTTGTGGACCTAGTCTCGTGTGGTCCTGGTGAACAGGGGAGCTGGAGGGGTAGAGGTCTAGAGGCACTGCAGGTGCACACAAGGACCGCTCCAGCAATTACCAGCCACGTGAGACTCAGGGGTCATGGAGGGCGGGACCGACTGGAAGGCAAGGCAGTCCCTTAAGCCCTGAGACTCCACCCATCCCAAGCTCAACAGAGGCTTCTTCGGTTTTGCAAGTCTGGTATCATAAAGCTGAATTCAACACAGAAGTTTCCCCGACATAGTTAAAATGCTGAGACAAGGGAAGGGATCACAAACAAAAGCAATGGAGGGAAAATAACGACTGTATATAGAGTTCAAAACCACGCTTATAAGGTTTTTCAAGAATATGCTAGAAAAGTTGGATAAATTTAGTGAGACCCAAGAGGAGATGAAAAAGGACATACTAGAGACACTGACTGAAATAAAAATATTATATAGAATCCTAACAGCAGACTAGAGGATGGCAAGAATCAAGTCAAAAATTTGAAATATAAAGAAGCAGAAAACAATCAACTGGAAAAGCAAGAAGAGAAAAGAATCCAAAAATGTGAGGATAATGTAAGGAGCCTCTAGGACAACTTCAAGTGTACCAACATCAGAATTGTGGGGGTGCCAGAAGAAGAGAGAGAGAGCAAGATACTGAAAACTTATTTAAAGAAATAATGACTGAAAACTTCCTACATCTGGTAAAAGAAATAGATTTACAAGTCCAGGAAGCACACAGAACCCCAAGTAAAAGGAATCCAAAGAGGACTACAACAAGACACATCATAATTAAAATACCAAGAGCCAAAGACAAAGAGAGAATATTAAGATCAGCAAGATAAAAACAGCTCATTACCTACAAAGGAGCACCCATACGACTGTCAGATGATTTCTCAACAGAAACGATGCAGGCCAGACGGGAGTGGCAAGAAACATTCAACGTGATGAATAACAAGAACCTACAACCAAGAATAATCTATCCAGCAAAGCTATCATTCAGAATTGAAGGGCATATAAAGAGCTTCACAGAGAAGAGAAAGCTAAAGGAGTTCATCAACTCCAAACCAGTATTATATGAAATTCTAAAAGGTACTCTTTTAGAAGAGGAAGAAGAAAAAGGTAAAAGCCAAAAAATTATGAATAACAAATACATATCTATCAACAAGTGAATCTAAAAATTAAGTGAATTAAAAATTTGATCAACAGAATAAACTGGTGAATATAATAGAATCTGGAGCATAGAAAGGGAGTAGATTGATAATTCTCAGAGGGACAAAAATCATGAAGCATCAAACAGACTGTGAAATTACAGCAGAAAGATTAAAGTTAGGTGAGGTAAATAAGTGATCAATCAATGGACTTGTAAGCATTCATATAAGCATAACCAATGAATGTTGACACTGGAGGGTTGGGGTATGCCTGGGAGGGAGGGGGGCAATGGGGAGATATGTATAAAAAATTAATAAAAATTAATAAAAAGAAAAGAAAAAAAGAAAGG
Organism: Lasiurus borealis; assembly: GCA_004026805.1. Classification (NCBI taxonomy): domain Eukaryota; kingdom Metazoa; phylum Chordata; class Mammalia; order Chiroptera; family Vespertilionidae; genus Lasiurus; species Lasiurus borealis. The sequence continues at coordinate 25,286 of PVJN01018072.1, forward strand.
TTGTTGGATTTTGTCAAATGCTTTTTCTGAGTCAATTGATATGACTATGTGATTTATTTATTTATTTTAATTAATTATTTATACATATCTCCCATTGCCCCCCTTCCCTCCCAGGCATACCCCAACCCCCCAGTGTCTATGTTCATTGGTTATGCTTATATGGATGTATATAAGCCCTTTGATTGATCTCTTATCTACATCACCTAACTTTAATCTTCCTGCTGTAATTTCACTGTCTCTTTGATGCTTTACTGCCTCTGTATCTATTCTTTTGTTCATCAGTTTATAATGTTCTTTATTATCCACAAATGAGTGAGAACATGTGATGCTTCTCCTTCATTGACTGGCTTATTTCACCAAGCATAAGGTTCTCCAGTTCCAACCAGGTTCCTGCAAATGGTAAAAATTCCTTCTTTTTAATTGCAGCATAGAATTCCATTGTGTAGATGTACCACAGTTTTCTGTTCCACTCATCTTCTGACGGGCACCTAGGCTGTTTCCAAATTGTAGCTATTGTAAATTGTGCTGCTATGAACATAGGAGTGCATAAATCCTTTCTGATTAGTGTTTGTGATTTCTTAGGATAAATTCCTAAGAGTGGGATTACAGGGTCAAATGAGAGATCCATTTTTAGTTTTTTGAGGAAACTCCATACTGTTCTCCACAGTGGCTGCACCAGTCTGCATTCCCACCAATAGTGCACAAGGGTTCCTTTTTCTTGCAATCCTTGACAACACTTGTCGTTTGTTCATTTGGTGATAATTGCCATTCTGAACTGTGTAAGATAGTATCACATTGTCATTTTGATTTGCATCTCTCAGATGATTAGTGACTTTGAACATGTTTTCATGTGTCTCTTGGCCTTCCTTCTGTCGTCTTTTGAGAAGGTTCTATTTAGATCGATTGCCCATTTTTTTATAGGTTCATTTATCTTCCTTTTATTAAGTTGTATAAGTTGGCTGTAGATGTTGGAGATTAAACTTTATCAGTGATAACATTTGCAAATATGTTCTCCCATACAATGATCTTTCTTGTTGTTTTGTTGAGGGTTTCTTTTGCTGTGCAAAAGCTTTTTATTTTGATGTAGTCCCATTTGTTTATTTTTTCCTTAGCTTCAATTGCCCTTGGAGCAGTATCAATGAAGAAGTTCTTACAGCATATGTCTGAGATTGTGCTGCCTGTGGATTCCTCTAGCATTTTTATGGTTTTGCTTCTAATGTTTAAGTCCTGTATCCATTTTAAGTTTGTTTTCCTATTTGGTGTAAGTTGGTGGTCCAATTTCATTTTTTTGCATGTATCTGTCCAATTTTCCCAACACCATTTATTGAAGAGGCTATCTTGGCTCCATTGAATGTTCATGCCTCCTTTGCCAAATAATTAGTTGAGCATAGTGGTTTGGGTGGATATCTGGGCTCTCTATTCTATTCCATTGGTCTATATGTCTGTTCTTGTGCCAGTACCAGGCTGTTTTGGGAACAGTTGCTTTGTAATATAGCTTGAAATCTGGTATTGAGATCCCACCTACTTTATTCTTCTTTCTCAAAATTGCTGTAGCTATTCGTGGTCTTTTTTTGTTCTAGATGAATCTATGAAGAATTCTTTCTAGTTCTCTGAAATATGTCATTGGTATTTTAATGGGTAGTGCATTGAATCTATAGATTGCTTTGGGTAGTACGGACATTTTAAAGATGTTGATTCTCCAAATCCATGAGCATGGTTTGAATTTTTTGGAATGTTTTTATTGTAGTTTATTTCTAATCTTATGCCATTCTGGTCTGAGAAAACGCTTGATATGCTTTCAATCTTTTTGAATTTGGGGAGACTTTGCTTGTGACCCAATATGTGCTCTTTTTTTGAGAATGTCCTGCATGCACTTGAGAAGAATGTATATTCTGTAGCTTTGGGGTTAAATGCTCTGAAGATGTCAATTTGGTCCATCTGATCTAGTGAGTTATTTAGAATTGCTCTTTCTTTGCTGAATTTTTGTCTAGAGGATTTATCCAGAGATGTCAGTGGTGTATTAAAATCCCCTACTATGATTGTATTGTTGTTGATCTCTCCCTTGATATCCTCCAGGAGGTTTTTTTTTTTAAATGTATTTAGGGGCCCCTGTATTAGGTGCATATATGTTTACCAGAGTTATATCTTCTCGATGAATTGCTTCTTTTAGTATTATGTAGTGGCCTTCCTTATCTCTTGTTATAGCCTTTATTTTGAGTTCTATTTTATCAGATATAAATATTGCTACCCCAGCTATTTTATTATTCCTATTTGGCTGAAAAATGTTTTTCCATCCCTTCATTCTCAGTCTGTGTGAATCCTTTTCTCTGAGGTGGGTCTCTTATAGACAGCAAATGTATGGGCCATATTTTCTTAACCATTCAGCTACCCTATGTCTTTTGATTGGTGCATTTAACTCATTTACATTTAATGATATTATTGACAAGTTCATGTTTGTTGTTATATTTTTTCCTTAGTGTTTATGTTTTTTCCTTGCCTTTCTCTTTCTTCTTTTTACAGCAGTCCCTTTAGAATTTCTTGCATTGTTGGTTGGGTAGTGATAAACTCTCTTAGATCCTTGTTTTGCATCACTTTATATATTTCATTCCATTCCCTTCTGGCCTGGTGTGTTTCTGTTGAGAAATCAGTTGATATTCTAATAGGAGATCTCTTGTAGGTAACTTTCTGTCTCTCTCTGGCAGCCTTTAAGATACTTACTTTATTGTTAGTGTTAGCCAATTTAATTACGATGTGTCTTGGTGTTGGTTTTTTGTGGTTCAGCTTGTCTGGGACTCTGTGTACTTCTTGGACTTGCATATTTTTTTTTTTCCTTGCCAATATCAGGGATATTTTCTGTCATTATTTCTTCAAATATGTTTTCTATTCCTTGCTTTTCTTCCACTCCTTCTAATATCCCAATTAAGCAAACCTTGTTTTGTTTTGTGTTGTCCTCAAGCTCCCTTAGGCTCCGTTCTTGTTTCTTAAGTCTTTTTTCCAGTTGTTGTTATGTTTCTGTGTTTTTTCCTACCTTGTCTTCTAATTCGCTGATGCAGTCCTCAGTCTCTTCTAGTCTACTGTTTAGGCCTTCCATTGTGTTCTTCATCTCCTCTTGGTTTCTTTTCATGTTGGTGACATTCTCATTCAGCTCCTTATAGTTCTCATTGAGTTGTATGATATTGTCGTTGACTTGTGTGTATTTGTCTTCCATCCATTGAAACATCCTTAAGACCATTACTCTGAACTCTTTCTCTGAAAGGCTGCTCGTTTCAATTTCATCTAACTCCCTTTCTGGTGATTCCTCTTTTTCTTTCCTTTGGGAATTGCTTTTACATCTTCCCATGTTTTCCTGTAATGTTTTAATTATAGATCCGATTGCTTTACTACCCAAGTTTTTTTTGGGAGGATGGTGCTACTGGTGTATTCTCTCAGTTCTCCTGTATTTGTTAATTTATTTTAGTTTCCTACTTGAGCTATTTGGATTCTCTTGAAGTAGATCTGTGAGCTTCAGCTGCACAACTGTGGTGTCTAGAAGTTGGCAGTTGTAGAGAGGAGTGTCCCTATTTTTATTGTTTTGCACCCTTAATTGAGATCATGTGTGCCCAGCGGGGATACACAGTGGCACCAAGGACCCGTCTGTTGGGGTGATGTATTTCAGGGGCCTACACCCTGGAGAGGCATGACTGTGGTGCCCAGAGTTAAAAAAAAATCACACCTGTGGGGGCTTTCAGTGGCTCCCAGGCATTGCTTAGGGGGTAGACCACCAGAAACACGCTGCCAAAATACCCGCTTTGGGTGGTGGCCTCGAGGGTGCACCGCAAACACAGTGACCAGGGAGCTCCACAAACCAGATAGGAGGGCACACACAACGCAAGGCGATCCTGACACACAAACGCAAGGACTAGGGTGCTTTGCAAACTGGCACAAAGGCACGCTGCAGACTGGGAAACCGTGGTGCTGTGTGGCGCAGCCGAAATCGTGGTGTGCGCACATGGTGCGCATACAGGTGGTGACCCGAGAGTTTACAAGCCCAGACCTGTGTGTGGTCACAACCACAGCTGAGTGGATGTTGCTGGGGAGTGGGAGGTTGCACTCACTGCTTTGGAGGAGGAGGTCCCAGGGTCCACAGATCTGCAGGGTTCGCAGGTTTGTGGGACTCTGGCTGGAGTGGCTGTTGGGTTGCAGGGCAGCTCCAATGCCTGTCCGGCTGGTGGTGTTGGTGAGTTCCCAAAGAAAAGCCATTTTTCCCTTCAAGTTGTCCTGGGCTCCGTGCCCCAGTTCCACAGTCCAGAAAGTGAAAGCTATGATGGCAGTCTGTCCCTGTCCAGCCCCCACTGCTCCCGTGAGATTCAACTGTCATTCACTCAATCACTCACCCACCACACACACCCATACACTCTCCTTTTGTCCCCTCACTAACTTCCTCTCCCTCACCTCCATCCTGCCAACTGCCATCTTTTCTCCCTTTCCTGTTTTTAATTTTAGGCATGATTCCAGGTTCTCATCAATAAGACAACTTCTGAATTTACTCTTGATAAGGTTCATGCTTGAAAATGATTGTTGGCATAAATATGTAGACCAGAGTAAGGAAAGAACAGTAAACACTAGTTTTTTTCAGGAATACTATTGACTAGTATTTCAGGAATACTATTCCAGGTGTTAAAAATCAACATATCTTTTTTCTCCAGGTCTTTCAAAGCTGTGTGCTGTGAACTAAGTTAACATTTGTTTTTCTCCAATATTTCTATATCAGCACAAATATGTTCAAATTTCAATTCTTTGTTTTTTAAATCCAGTAATTGCATTTCAAAGTTGCCAATGTTAATATTAAAGGGAGAAAAATTAAATTCTGTTACAGTAGCATTAAAAGGTTTTTTAACAAAGGCTAATGTCACTTTGCTGTTTCTGAATTCCTGAAACCTGTTGAGAAAAGCTTCCTTCATATTTAAAAGTGTTGTTTGGAAATAACAAATGTCAATATCAGAATTATTTTCTTAGTGATGTTTCAACAGGCTTAGAAAGTGAATCTAAGTTTCTCTTTCAAAATCTTGAGTAAAAAGAGATAATTTGTTTTAGAATGAAATAACTTCTAACATCATAAAAATTGTGTTTCTTTTCCCCTATAGTTTATTATTAAGCTGACTGAGATGAGACGTAATGTCTACTATGAAATAAAATTTTTGGATCTGATTGTTCATTAGTTTTGGATAGTGAACACCCTTCTCAAGGATAAATGCTTTAATTTCTGTTAAGAAGGAAGTGAAATGTTTTAAAACGTTTCCTCTTGATAACCAACATACCTTGTTATGCAGCAGAAGATCTGCATACTCACTCTTCATTTCAACTAAAAATTCTTTAAATTGGCGATGATCAAGAGCTTTAGCTATAATGGAGTTGACAATGTTAATCACCAATTCCATAACTCTGCAAATTTCTTCCAGAAATATCTGCGCACAGAGTGCTTCTTGCTGAATGAATCAATGATAAGTAACTATCTCGTGATTAATTTTTTCTTTCAAAATAGCAAGGAACCTGTTTCTTATACAGGTCATACCTTTTGTCCTGTCTGTTGAAATTGAGACAATTTTATTGAGTAGATTATGAAGTTTTTCAATGCACTCAGTTACAGCATTTGCTATATCCTCTCCAAGTGTTTGATTTTTGAGTGGCAATAATCCTAAAAGTTCTTTTTTACAATCTGTAGATGAAATAAATGGTACAAAAAGTGAAACTTGCACTGTATCACTTATGTCACAAAACTTGTCAACTGCTATTGATAAAGCTGAAACCAATTTAAGATCTTTGACTTGCTGGTCAGTTATATTCAAAGACATTTTGACTGTTCTATCTTTCACTATTTTAGCAGACAATGGTAACTCTTTAATTTTTTTTTTCTTTTCTTTTTTTTTAGAATATCTGCTTTGTTCTTAAAATCCCGAAATAGCTCTTTGGATGCATTTATAAAACAACTTTTTTATGTTTTCACCGACTGTATATTGTTTTCCTCTCTTAGCACTCTCTGGACTAACCACAAAACTTGCAATATTAACATTGTGGAAGATTGCATCCAGTAATTAAATACAGAACTTGATTTTTCTTGACTCTTCTGAAGTTCCTCAACTGCTTTCTTCCTTGCATCACTGACAGGATATTTAGTACTAAATGCATAGTTGTAAAGTGTCTCTCCAAATTTGATTTTTTATGTGTCATTTTTTCCTAACAAACAAGTTAGGTTGGAAGGTCATCTAAATTTTGAATAAAAGCAAAAGTCTCGATCCATTCAACTTCAAATTTACATTTTTCATCTTCCATTTTTCTTTGCTTCTTCTTTGTAGCCATGCAAAAAAGGACACCTAAAAAAAGTTTCATTTTAGATTTCATAGAGGAAGGGAGAGGGAGAGATACAAATATCAACACAAAATAATTACAATTCTTAAATTGATTACAAAAATACCTGTAGGATTTGTAGCTGGTTGGAAAAATACAGGTAACTTTATGTTTCGAGTAGGTACTTTTATCACCCACGAATTATTTGCAGATGCTACTAGCACTAACCACTGCACCTGACTGGCTCACTCAACTCGTGCATGAATTGCATGCACCTCCCCCACGCTGCATATCCCGCTGCCCACCTGTGGCCACCTCTGTCACGTCTCTTGTCGCCTGACCAACTGACACCCCCACTTCTTCTAACACCACTTTTCAAAATAGACTCACCCAGGCCAAAAACCAACTTCTGCACATGGTCCAGGAAGTTTCACACACTGTACATGCTCATCTACATGTGGTATTTTGTGGAAGAGCCACACTCAAGGGGCCAAAGAGCCGCATGTAGCTCGTGAGCTGCTGTTTGCTGACCACTGGTGTAGATGTACCAGTTTTCTAATCCACTCATCTGCTGATGTGCACTTAGGCTGTTTTCAAATCTTAGCTATTATAAATTTTGCTGCTATGAACATAGGGCTGCATATATCTTTTCTGATTGGTGTTTACTAGAAGTAGGATTACTGGGTCAAATGGGAGTTCCATTTTTATTTTTTTGAGAAAACTCCATACTGTATCCACGGTGGCTGCACCAATCTGCATTCCCACCAGCAGTGCATGAGGGTTCCTTTTTCTTTGCATTCTCCCCAGCACTTATCATTTGTTGATTTGTTGATAATAGCCATTCTAACAGCTGTGAGATGGAACTGCATTGTGGTTTTGATTTGCATCTCTTCATTTTTTAGTGTACTTTTAGGTTTATAAAATTGTAAAGTACATAGATTTCCCATACATCTTGTGACCCACATATGAAGAGTCTTCCACTACCACATCCCCCATCAGAGTGTTTCATTTGCTATGATTGATGGACCTATATTGACACAATATTATCATCCTAAGTCCATAGATTACTGTATATTCTGTTTGGGAAATTTATACTGACATACATTTAATATTATAGTATTATACAGAATAGTTTCAATGCACTTTAAACTCGTGCTCAACCAATTCATCCCTCGCTTTTCCATAACCTCCCAAAAACCATTGATTGTATTGTCTTCAGAGGTTTGCCCTTTCCAGAGTGTCATATAATTGGAATCATAGAGTATGTAGAATATTCAGGTTGGCGTTTTTTTGTTTTTTTTTTCTTCACTTTAATAATTTGTGTTTGATTCCTCCATGTACTTTCTTGGCTTGATGTTTCATTTCTTTTTAGTGCTGAATAATCTTCTATTGTCTGGATGTACCAAAGTTTATCCATTCACCTACTAAAGGACATCTTGGTTGCTTCCACACTTTGGTGATTATGAATAAAGCTGCTATTAACACCCGTGTGTAGGTTTTTGTGTGGATTTTAGTTTTTAACTCATTAAAAATATCAAAGTGCAATTGATGAATTGTACTATGTACATATTTAGTTTTGTAAGAAGCTGCCAAACTGTCTTTCAAAGTAGCTGTGCCATTTTACATTTCCTCACTGTGACAGTTTCTGTTCCACATTCTCACAAGATTTGGTATTATCAGTGTTCCAGGTTTTGGCTATTCTAATAAATATAGTATTGGTAACTTGTTTTAGTTTATATTCCCTACTGGCAGATAATATGGAGTAAAGACATTTGGCCCATTTGTTATTCAGATTGTTTTCTTAATATTGATTTTCAAGAATTCTTTTTAAGTTTTGGATAGCTGCCTTTAATCAGAAATGTCTTTTGCAAATATTTCTTTCAGTCTGTAACTTTTCATTCTTTTTATAATTAATTTCTCTGAGATTTTAATTTTAATAAAATACAAATTTTCAACTCATTCTTTCATAGATTTTCTTTCAATGTACCTAAGAAGTTGCCAAACTCAAACCCATTTATATTTTTCCTATATTATGTTCTAGGAGTTTTTTGGTTTTGCATTTTACATTTAAGTTCATGATGCACTTTTAGTTAGTTTTTTTTTTTAAGCATGTAAAGTATGTCTCTAGATTCATTTTTTGCACTTGGATCCCTGTTGTTTCAGAACAATTTATTTAAAAGGATATAGCTTTTCTTCATTGTATACCCTTTGTTCCTTTGTCAAAGATCTGTTGACTATATTTGTGTGGGTCTATTCCGAGCTATTATATTCCTTTCTTCTATGTATCCTTTTGGCAAACTACACTGCCTTGGTTATTATAGCTTTATAAGTCATGAAGTCAGATAGTATCCTTCTTCTAACTTTATATTTCTCCTAATACTGTGTTGTCTATTCTGGGTCTTTTACTTCTCCATACAAATTTTAGATGTTTCCCCCCCCACCCCACCTCTGAACATTTTCTTTATCTTTGATATCCAATAGTTTGACAATAATGTCTAGATGTAGGTTCATTTTTCCTTTGTTGTTGTTTTGCATTTATCTTGCTAGAATTCTTGAGCTTCCTTTTGATTTCTTATTAGCAAAATTTTCTTATTTAATTTATAATAATACTAGAGGCCTGGTGCATGAAATTCATGCACAGGGGAGTGGGTCCCCTCAGCCTAGCCTGCACCCTCTCCAATACAGGACCCATTTGGGAGATGTCCAACTGCCAGAGATCAGGCCAAAATCTGAACCGGGACATTTTGATGCTAATTGCTCACCTGCTTACCTGCCTGATCATCCCTAACCATCTCTGCCTTCCAGCCTGGTCGCCCCCAACTGCATCCCCCTGATGGCCAGGTCACTCCTCACTGTCCCTTGTGCCACCCTGGTAACCATCTACTGCTCCCTCCCACCCCCTTGCCAACCTGGTTGTACCCAACTGCCCCCCCCTTGCTGGCCTGGTTGCCCCATGCAGCCTGCTGTTTGGTTGTTACTGTGAGGGTGTCATGACCAATTTGCATATTACCCTTTTATTGGTATAGATAGTTAGCTTGATCTTAGTGTTCTTAAGTCACAATATATTACTTTGCATCTATATTTAATTCGTGATCTTTTATATGCAATGTCTGTTTATAGTTTTGTATTTCTCTTTTATATTTTTAAAATAAAGTAATTTTAGACACTGCATATAATTTAGACCATAAACCCAGTCACATAGTTCTAATTTGCTTTTATGTTTCTTTTTTTGAGACAGCATTTCACTGAGAATATCTTGATAATTGAGTCATGTTTGATTTCCTTTTTAAGCTTAAAGATAAACAATGATTTACTAGGGGCATGTGTTTCAGACCTAAGAAAATTAATATATTGAAACATGTTGACACAAAGATGGATTCTCCTCTGCTAGCACTTCTGCCAAGTCTCTAATTCTGCTTTATAATTAATTAGTTGTCAGATCTGCTAAACTTCCATGAAGAGACTACACAGATGTCATGAAAAATTGTTCCTGAAATTAAAACCTGAATTGAGAAAGCTCTTCATCTTGACCTTACAATTCTCTATTGATTTTGCTATCATTTTCATCTACTCAGAGCAGAAAGAAATCCAAATGTTGTTTTATTTGTTTCTAAGAAGGAACTGCCATGTAATAATTGAATAAATGGCTTTGTGTTTATATATGTATGTATATACATATATAATATATAAATATATATTAAAATTATATATATATGTGTATATATATATATATATATATATATATATATATACACATACACATATGTATGCATATGCATGCCTTTAAATACCTATTCATCAGCAAAGTATTGAAATTAAAACATTCCTGGGAGAGGACAGGAAATTAATGAGGAAAGAGATTAGTGGGGGAAAAAGGAGCACCTATGTAATACTTTTAACAATAAAGACATAAAAACAAGAAGATATTCATGTAAGACATTAAAGTATATAGTTTTGATGACATTCAATATTTTAAATGAATATGTAAAATAAAGACATTGAAATTTTCATTGGAATAAAAAATTGAAACATTTTTACCAGATTTCTTTCATTCTAAATTAACCTATTTTGTCTTCCTTTTTATTTGTTAAAATATTACTAAAAAGTTACTAATTTTGTTTGTAAAGAAATAAACTTAAGTATTAATATTCTTTTTGCAAGTTTCAATGTACACTTTCTATTTATTTGAATAATAAAATGTTTTCATTGCATTGCAATATAACTAGATGATTATACCAACATTTTGATAATTTAATATTAAATATAAAACATGTACTATATTTGACCATATATTCATGTCTATAAATATGTGTGCCATATTTTGGACATCCTGTAATTACACATTCTTATCTTAATTTTCTTAATTAACACTATAATTACAATGTTTTGATGGCATTAAAAGTCCTATGTAAATGTTTTTAATTATATATAATTCCATTTTATTAATTATAGTACACAGGTATGATAGTATTAAGATAATAAAAACATTCTATTTAAGTATTCAGTATTTTTAATATGTTTTTATTCATTTTAGAGAGAGGGTGGGGGAAGGTAAAGGGATAGAAACATTGATGAGAGAGAAACATGGATTGGCTGCCTTTTGCCTGCCCCTTATTGGCGATGGAGCCAGAAACCCCAGCATATGCCCTAACAGGCTATCCAACTGGTGACCTCTTGGTTCATGAGTCCAGGTTCATCCATTGAGTCACTCCTTCTGGGCTAAGTATTCAGTGTTTATAGGGGCATTCCTACCTAAAGTGCAATGTTAATTAATGCCTTTCTATATAAATATTTATACACATAAACGCACAAAAATATCTCTTTAAAGTGGTTTCCCAAAATAGAGTTGCCAAATCTTGGTTGATATAGAGCCCTTCTTTCCCAGAAGTGCATCTAGTTCCCTGATGAAGTGCATGCAGCTCTGGCTCCGCTGCCACCTCCTCTCTGAACCTGGCTTTAGGGTTTGGAGCTCTCCTCTCACCTGGGAACAGGCTCCCAGGTCCCTGGGTAAGGGGAACATTTCTTTCACCTCCCAGTAGTGGATGTGGGGCCAGCCTAATTGTATACAAAGTAGACTACTAACAAAGTAGTCGATAGTAGGGCCAGCCCTGCGTGACCATGGGCACCCACTCTGGCGAGGATCCGAGGCTGTCAGGCCACCAAAAGGCAGGGCTGCGCCATCACCCTGTGCTGACACAGCAGGACGCCCTCGGCTGCCATTTGCCCCAGAGCACCTTGGCACAAGGAGGCCCAGTCAGTCACTGGCCCTGATGTGCCCGCTGTGACCCTCCCTGCATGATGGAGAGGCCTGGAGGAGCAGCAGCCTCCACACCAGTGGCCAGGCAGGACTCGGAGTGCAGTCCCAAGGCCAGTCCTGGTTTAATTGGTTCAACACTCTTTATTGGTAGTGTCTCCTGCCTTCTTTCAGTGCTTCCTTTGCCTCTATGATGAACTACTCAGAACCAGGCGAGAGTATACTTCTAAAATCGCAAGACAGGGATCGTTTTTCTCTATTGTTTCAACAACTAGGGAATCGGATGGACATCGTTTTACATTTTTGCTATTTTGCTATAAAAAATATGAATTTCGTGATAGGTGATGACACCTTATTATTGATTTTTATTTCAGTTCTAATTTATCATAGTAATAATACATATAAAGGATATGTCTTTGGGCTTTATATGTAAAGGCTTGTTCTTGCTAATAACTTAATAATAAATTTAATAAGTTCTCCAGTATATGTGGAGAGGTAGATATCTATTGACCCAAATTTTTGTGAATTATCTATGTGCACATTAAGAAATGTCACTTCAGAGGTGTTTTTTTAAATATATTTTTATTAATTTCTGAGAGAGAGATGGAAATATCAATGATAAAAGAGAATCATTGATTGGCTGCCTCCTGAACACCCTCCTTACTGGATGGAGCCTGCCACCCAGGCATATTCCCTGACCAGGAATTGAACCATGATCTCCTTCCTGGTTACAGGTTTATGCTCAACTACTGAGCCACGCTAGCTGGGCTCAACAGTTGTTTAATTTCTTATTGCATTAAACAGAAAGTTGAAAGTCTCTTAAATTGACATAATTATAGAGACAACCTTTGCTCATTCTGAAGGGAATTTTAAATAAAGTACAGTCTTTTGTTTACTTAAAGGTTTTTTACTAATGTGCATCTTGTAGGATTTTAAAAGTAAGATATGAAATTGTATCACTGAAATACCTCTTCAGCATCATTACTTTTACAAATAGTGTAAAATGATTAATACTCATATTTCATAAAATGGCTGTATAAAAGCAATATACTGTGCACAAATGGTATACAGTCTACTAATACACAAAGTAAAAAGCAAAACGGTTTGTTCTGGTTAATAATTTACACAGTAAATTTTCCAGAAATTTTAATAAAAATTACATTTATATGGGAACAATATAGAGTACACTGACTTAAATATTAGTTATAGCACATAAACTTATTTTCACTTTATGAAACACTAAAAATGAAATAATGAAATAATGTATACATTCAGTTTGGGAATTTTGAGTTCTATACTTAAGTTCTATTTTTAGTCCTCACCCAAAGATATGTTTTTATTGATTTGAGAGAGAAAGAGACATCAATGTTTCTACATTTACCTCCCATACTCACCCCAACCAGAGATCAAACCTGCAACCTAGGTATGTGCCCTAACTGGGAATCCAACCCACAATGTTTTGATGTATGAGATAACATTTCAGCCAACTGAGCCATGGGCCAAGTCATCCGAAAACCTTTTATAAGCAAAGGTTTGATTAAGATATATAGATAAAACTTTCTTTGTGACAGATAAAAAACACTGGTGTTTACCTCGAAATACTGACCAGTCCAGTGAATTTACAAATAAAGTTGATTATAAGAGAAAATGAAATAGTCAGAGTGACTGTCATTATTTGATTACATATCTCAAAACATCAAATATTTATTCTGTGATATATTTGTCTTTTCTAAATGTATTTTTCTGTTTTTCACAACCTTAAAATCCTTTAAAATTGATTGTTACTTTAATTCCTTTTTTCTTTTAAATAAATTAACTTTTTAATATTTTTACTGCTCCAACAACTTAATTAAACTTAACTTAATTAACTTAAAATTAAAGTTAAATTCTTTCATAGAAATAATGGCATTAACTAACACAAATAATGTTAAAATTCATTATTAAGTGAAACCAAATGATAGACTTAAAAGTTCTCAAACTTAAATTAGTTAAAATTTCAGATTTGAGATAGGACTTCCAAGATGACCAGCTAAGTTTTATATTAGCCAGCATGGTCAGTGGTTGTGTGTCAACCTATGAGCCAGGAGATCATGGGTTTGATTCTTAGTCAGGGTACATCGTGGGTTGTGGGCTCAATACCCAGTAGGTATGCAGGTGGCAGCCAATCAATGATTCTCTCTCATCACTGATGTTTCCATATCTCCTCCCTTCCTCTCTGAAATCAATAAAAATATACTTTTTAAAAATGAAAAGAAAAAGGAGCATATATATGTATGGTTGTGATAATTTTTAAAATATATTTGAATCATCTATTAAAGTTAACATTTAAATTTCTGTAGTCTTTCTATATTTTTAAGGATAATAAAAATAATATACAACATCCAGAAAGTAACCTGAAAAATGATCAACTAAACATTAAAATTTTTAAAGCAAACATATAAATTATATTGTCGAAATATGCCTAAGATTCTAGCTAAAGTTTATTGAAATTCCAGGTTTATGTTGGCTTTATTGTGAAAGGGAATTCTTTCCAGCTTCCTCCATCTTAGGTGATTACGCCCTTAACGAGACAAAGAGACTTGCCAATTACCCAACCCACCATTAGGTAATCCAGCAAGAATGTGCCGGGAGATAACCTAATAAGGCAAAACACCTGCGTAAGCAGACCCTGGCCCCTACCTGGCCTATCAGGATGGGCCAACTCCCCTACC
>PVJN01018073.1:0-39574 GCA_004026805.1 Lasiurus borealis
GATGGCTTCCTTTCCTCCTTCACGCTAGGTTTCTGGAATATCCGATTTCCAGGTTCCCTCTGGCTGGCTGTCACATCTCCAAATCTTTTGTTTGCAGTGAAATGGTTTTTAGAGTTCAAACGCACCTTAGAGATCATGCTCTCCAGCTCAGGGCTTCTCCTGTGTCACTCCCAATGATCCGGAATGTTCTCCCCTCCCTCCTCTCCAGCCGGCCAGCTGGCGCTCAACTCAAACAACCAGGGTGTTTGTGACGCTGAACCTACAGGCAGTGTCCCAGTCATCTTCCTCAGAGGACGCTGCTCTGTGGCCCCGCGGGGAGCCAGGTGTGCTTGGCACGTCTACAGCCGTGCTGGACACACAGGGCCTTGTGAATCGCCTTGAGCGGAATCCCCGAGTGGGATTTTTGAAGTCTAGTCTCCAAACTGTCCAGATGGAGGCGCTAGGGCCCAGGCAGTGTGAGTGAAGAGTGTGAGTCCAAGTTTCTACTCGAGCAGATAAAATGGACCCTGCCCCCCAACCCTAAGCCATCCCGGATGAGTTTCTAGCCTTGCTGAAACCTTGGGTTTGGGATCCTTTTGAACGTATCTTACTTTCGATGCCGACCCATCATCCAAAGCCGGGGGAGGGCATAATTTACATCTGGCTGTTTTTGTGATCCCGGCACTGTGTGGCCCAGCGTGTCTTGCCCAGAGAAGGGTTTCCACAAATATTTGTGCGAGGAAGGGAAGGTGAGGACAAGGAGAGCGAGAGCAGCCTGCAAGGAAAACCACCAAAGACCGAGACCTCCTTCGCAGACCGCGTGCGTCTTGCCAATGTGTAAACATGAAAGCTGAAGATTATACACTTTTTTTTTTTTTTTTCTTGATAGCAAGTCTGAGGACAAGACCTGAGGGAAAAAGAAAACCGGGCCAGAGAGCTGCAGAGAAAAATTGGGATTCGGACCAATTGCCAAAAAGGACAAGTTCAGCACCGATGGCCTTGGGGTTGGCAAGAGGTGTCCCGAGTGAAGTGTGTCCAAAGAATGTGCGGCCGGGAGAGGAAATCCATGCTTCCTCATACATCAGCAATGCGGGAGCCACGTCTCCTGTGGTCCCCGTGACACAGTTGTTCTTGACCACTGACCTTTCTTCATCAACAAAGAGTATTGAAAAGTGGGCAGGATCTTTTGGGGCGGGGGGACCTTTTGCAGTGAAATGAGACCTGCCTCCACATGCTTTTGTCCGAGCTCTGAAATTCAGAAGGGGGAGCTTTTTGGAAACCGCACCAAACGGGGAATATTCCGCCGGCCAGACGAGGTCAGTAGCTAGACACAAGTGTGCGACACAGCCCAGAGCTCCAGCATCGCCATCAATCTCTCCCGTTCCACATAGGAGCTAAACTCCATTTGACCTTCGGAAAGCCACAGGCGCATAAACAGTGTGAGATAACACACAGCCCTGCGAGATCCGCTCTGCAGGGGAGAGCGGCCGGGAACCTCAGAGAGGGAAGTGGCCGCGTCGCTTCAGCAGAGCACGTCAGTCACCAAGTCCCAGGTTCCTCCCAACAGCTGCCTCTTGCCGTTTTATTGGAGCAGAAATGCTCTTGGCTCCAGAAACATGTGGAAAGAGTGCAAGGAAGGGGTCAAAGCAATAACACTCAGGAGCAGACAAGCAGAGACCTGGATGCCACAGCACTGCAGGAACACGCCTGTACAGCAAACGCCGTGTGTCCTGCTGCACATCAGCAGCAGCCTGAGCAGGAGGAGTAGACACGTCCACAACCAGATAACTAAGGGGAATGAAAGTCAACATCGAAACCAACTGAGGTATAAGAGGTCTGGAATTACACATTTCTAGTTTTAAAAGCCCAATGTTGAAACATGAAAACCGATGACAGAATCAGTCCTTGCCCTGGGGCATCTGATTCAAGATAGGTGGCAGTGTGTTTTACACGTGAGATAAAAGAGAGATAAAAATTCCAGCCGAAGGTGGTGGCAGATGAGAGAGGGCACTGGAATGCTGGGGGAACACATGGATGTCTCTGTTACAAGGACTTTGGGGGCCAAATATAAATGTAGAGAGGGGAGTGGGAGAGGTGCTGGGATTGTGGGGAGGTGTTTGGGAGGTTCCAAATGCCAAAGCCCTGGTCATGAGGAGGCCAAAGAGGACAGTCGAGGGAATCGGGACAATGTCACCGCTGCCGGCCTGAGACTGCGGTCCCAGAAGAGCTCCCGAGGCTGGCCCTGGGCTGACGGCTGGGAACGAGGGTTTCAGGGGAGTCCCCCACCCCCAGAACGGATCAGAGAGGCTCCCCGCGCCTGAACTGCTTGCCCACAGTGACTGTGCTGACCCCTGCTTTCCTCTGGGGAGTCTGGGACTTTGCTCTATCCTGGCAGATGGTGCCCACAGGGCCGGCCCCCATATAACCCTGAGCGCTGAGCCCCTACTGAGCTTCCCTGGTGGACAGCACTTCACACGTGCTGTCACGGCCCGTTGGCGGGGGGGGGGGTGGGAGTTCAGCACGTCCTGGGGGGCTCACTGGGAGGGGACGCTGGGAGCCGGTGCCTGATTCAGCCTTTGCAGCCACAAAGCCAGACCTAGAACCCAGGTCAAACTCATGCTTCAAACCTCACCCTGGAAGGTGGATGAAGGGTATCCAGATAAGAAGAGTGAGGAAGGGAAGGTGCTCTTTTTTTCCTAACAGACTAAGCTCCTTTGAGGCTTTTTAAATTCTAGGACTTTTTTATTTTTTATTTTTTTAATTCTCACCTGAGGATGTTTTTCCATTGATTTTTTTGTAGAGAGAGTGAAAGACAGAGAGAAATATCCATGTGAGAGAAATACACCGATGGGTTGCCTCCTGCATGTGCCCCCAACCAGGGCCTAGGCCGGGAAGGAGCCTGCAACCAAGGTACATGCGCTTGACTGGAATCGAACCTTTTGTTCTGCAGGCCAATGCTCTTATCTACTGAACCAAACTGGCTCAGTAATTTTTTTTTTAATATGTTTTTATTGATTTTTAGGGAGAGGGAAAGAGAAATAGAAACATGGATTAGAGAGAAACATCATCCATCAGATGCCTCCTGCATGCCCTCTACTGGGGATTTGGCCTACAACCCAGGCATGTGCCCTGACTGAGACTCAAACCAGTGACCTCTTGGTTCATGGGTCGATGCTCAACCACTGAGCCACACCAGCCAGGTTGGAACAGTGCTCTTAAAAATCCAGCCACTCATGGGCCAACTAGAGCCCACATCCAAGTGAATTCCTGAGTTTCCACAGGAATGGGTCAAACCAAATAAATAAGTAAAACAACTCATTCTATACTTTCTTATGGAACTTCCAAAATCACTGTATTCTAAGTGTAAGCTCTACTGATTAAAAAAAAAAAAAAATCAGGACTCAGTTTTCCTCTTTGTTGTGGGTTGAATTTTGTCTCCTGAAAAGTTACATTGAAGTCCTGTCTCCTGGTACCTGTGAATGTGACCGTATGTGGGAATAGAGTCTTTGCAGATGTAATCCAGTTAAGAGGAGGTCATTCTGGATTAGAATGGCCCTAAATCCAATGAAGGAGAGGTAGTTTGGACACAGACACAAGGAGAAGGCTATGTGATGATGGAGACAGAGGTTTGAGTAATCCATCTATAAGCCAAGAAAAACAAGGATTGCAGCAGCCACCGGAAGATTTAAAAAAACAGCAAGGAAGGATCCTCTCTTAGAGCCTCCAGAGGGAGCAGGGCCCTGCCCTCGGACTGCTGGCCTCCAGAACTGAGAGAATACGTGTCTGTCTCAAGTCTGCCTTACTTTGTCACTATAGCCCTAGGAAGCTTGTAACTGACCTAAGTTGGTGTGCAGGGTGTTTAAGTGGAATGCATCTTGCTTCATCCAATGTAAGATCAAAAGCTTTATGCACAGTGAAGGTATTTCAAAGACACTCCATGCATATTTTCACTCTGTGTAGAAGGGAACCAGTTGACTTTAGCAAACTAAATGGCACAAGTCACAGTTTTAAAATCAGAGATGCAAGCCCTAGCCAGTTTGCCTCAGTGGGTAGAGCGTGGGCCTCCAGACTGAAGTGTCCCAGGTTCAATTCAGGTCAAGAGCACATGCCCAGGTTGCAAGCTCAATCCCCAGTAGGGGGCATGCAGGAGTCAGCTGATCAATGATTCTCTCTCATCATTGATGTTTCTCTTTCTCTCTCCCTCTCTCTCTTCCTCTCTTAAAGTAATAAAAATATATTCAATAAAAAAAAACGTAAAAAATAAAATAAAATCAGTCCTGTCAGCACACAAATTATTAATCAGTGATTCCTGCAAAGGCAGGCTGACTCAAGTCGGGTCCAAATGGGTGGTGACAGGACATCCTTCCCTGACAAGTGGATGTGTTCTTGGTTCTCAGAGGTTGGGGACAAGAGAGGACGGCAGAGCTCTGTGTCTGCAGAGCGACAGGGACCCGGCTTCCTGCCATCAGGAGGGAGTAAGCACACGGGGCTGCTCACACATGGGGAAAATGTTAAATATTCTGTGTGTTAGCATTGAAAGAAACAAGACTTTTATCACCAAAAGCTGGGGCGATTCAAAGGCACACTTTGGAATCTTGATACCACAGTGAGGGTTTTAAGTCACATACATGCCCAGGAGTTCCAAAAAGCATAGGCAAGCTGGCGATGTGGAGGGTACATGGACAAGTGGATGGACGGTTCACAGCTCAATTTGGGGGCATGCGTGATGACTATTCAGACCAGAGATTATCCTAAGTGTTATCATGGGGAAGCATTCAGAACCCAGAGGCCCTGCGGGGACACCACGTGAGGACACCAGGTCTCCCCAGTGGTTCTGGATTATCCAACAGGCGGGACGCGCTGCTGGGTGCACATCCAGGTGTTAACCTTCACCAGGCCCATCTCCTGGACCCTGCGGGGGTTCGGGGAGCACTGCAGGACCACTAAGCTCCTGGTGGGTTCCCACACTTCAAAAGTGGCAGCCGAGAGGCTGCCCACCCTCTCTCCCTGGGGATCCTGTGGGATCAGGACATGGAATCGAGTCCCTGGCTCTGCCCTGACCAGAGTGTGAACATGACTCAGGGGTCTCTGGGGTCTACCCACAAGGTGGCTGGAGGTGAGCGTGCCTGCCCGTCTGGGGAACATCTAGCAATGGATTTAGACACAGATGCCTTTGGGGAAAGAATGGCAAGAAAGTCTTTCCCCTGGGACGTAGGACTATTTCTTGCTCCTAACTTGTTAAGAATTGTCCCTGAGTCACATATGCAGGGAGCTGTGGGGTTTGACTTCCCTCGAACTTGATTGTCCCTGTGGTCAGTCAGGGTTTTAGAAGTGGGCCATGTGGCTGTGGCTGCCTATTTGCAGGCCAGCATCGGGGGGGGGGGGGGCCACTCTGACTGCATCTGAATCCTTCCATGCAGCAGGCAGACCTGAGTAAGTGCTCCTCCAAACCAGCCGTGGTCGCCGTCAGGGGCCCTGGGAGCCCCAGGTGCAAGGACGGCACATGTGCTCCCCAGGGCACCTCCATGTGTGCCCCTGTGGCTGTAGCTTTAAGGGGACCAGCACCAGTGTCCACCTTCTGGAGTTGGGGGTGTAGTGAGGTGTCCTGTGTGAGGAAGGAGGGAGACAGAGCAGGGGAGGAAGAAGGTCCCAAGAGGTGGACTGAACAACCTTTAAGCACCAGCTATGAGAGGGACTCTATGCATTTTGTCCCATTGGGTCCTCACAGCGACCCTCTGCCAACTCCACCGAGGAGGCTCCGGCAGGCTGAGCGGTTGGTGGCTTGCCCAGTGACAATAGCACCCAGCTGAGGGCGGGCTCGGCCCTGGACCCCCGACTTCCCTTCTGAGAGCCAACACTCACAGGCCAGACTGGCTCGCACCCGTGTCCCCGTGCGGCCGGGCCAGCGCTGACACACACAACCACATTCCCAGCTGCTTAGCAGCCACCGGAGAGGGACCACAGTGGCCAGGCTTCCAGCTGGTGGGGCAGGGGCGGCCCTGGGAACGGCGAGCTAATGGGGAACTGAAAAACAGCAGCCCGGCCCAGCTGGATGGAGAGCCGGTTCTCAGGGACTCGGCCTGGGACAAGGTCAAAACCGCACTGGTGCCGAGGCCAGTTTGGCTCACTGGATAGAGCGTTGGCTTGCCGACTGAAAGGTCCCAGGTTCTATTCCATTTGGGGGCATGTATCTTGCTTGTGGACACATCTCCACTGTGGGGTGTGCAGGAGGCGGCTGATCGATGTCTCTCTCTCATTGATGTTTCTAACTTTCTCTCTCCCTTCCTCTCTGTAAAAAATCAATAAAATATATTTTTAAAAAACTGCACTGGTGTTCACATTTGTTTAGCCATCATTTCTGGACCACCCGCTGCCTTATTTGGTATCGGGGCACCCACCTGCCTGTCCTGGCCAACAAACAGCAAATGGTTTCATCCTTATGTACCAACTTGCTGGAACCAGGGTTTGCCGACACCGAGACGGAGACCGAGCCCACGGGCAGGGACGTAGGCAGAGAGGGCAGAGGGGCCCAGGGCCTAGCTGGGAGCCATGCACAGAACGGGTCCAGCAGTCTCGCTCCTCCCTCAACACCCGCTGAGTCTCACCAGATGCCCTGTGAGCAGGGCCGCACCTGTGCCGCCCCGAGCGCACGCCCTGGGCTCCAGCACCTGCGCTGTTCACGGAATAACAGTCCTCCCGCTCTCTCCTGGGGCTTTCACCGAAGCCCACCCCTCAGTAACGGAGGCCCATCTCCCACTTGGTTCTCGGTGGTGCACTCGGTACCACGCCAACGGCCTCCTGACATCGCCACACGTTTTCTGGATCCCTTCCCGTCGTGATTTCTTTACTGCAAACAACCGGGTGGGAATGGGACCTCTTGGTCAAGAGCAGAGCTCGTGGGCAATGTCTGAGCTCTCCTCCCCACGCGGACGATGACTCTGCCTCCCCCACCCGATGTTGGAAGGTACTTTTCTCTAGGGAGCCGCCCCCATTCCCTGCCTGGGAAGCCCCATGTGAACGGAGCATCAGGGGGCAGGACAGCCTGCCTGCCGCCCATCTGGGAGAGGACCGGGGCGGTGTTAGACACGAATGCCGGCGTCCATCCTGCATTAGTCACTGTCACCTGGCGAGTCGCCCCAGTGGCTCTGAGACTGTGCTGTGAAACCGGGGGACCCAGGACTCACCGCCCGGGGCTCTAAGATTTGTGATTCTAACTTGCATAACCACCATGGCTGTTTCCTCCGGGGGCTGAGGGCTGC
The DNA here is from genome assembly GCA_004026805.1 of Lasiurus borealis. Taxonomy (NCBI): domain Eukaryota; kingdom Metazoa; phylum Chordata; class Mammalia; order Chiroptera; family Vespertilionidae; genus Lasiurus; species Lasiurus borealis. The sequence goes on from PVJN01018073.1 coordinate 7,239, forward strand.
TGAGGACCCGGAAGCACTTCCACTTGGAGAGCCAAGAACCATTCCCCACAGATGGCAGCGGAGATGTGGGGGAGTCCGCACCAAGTCCCTTCCATCGTTTCTACTGCCTCCTGTCACCGTGCTTTCTCATAATTTGCCTCTTTTCCTGAAAGATAGAATATTTTTAATTCTCCTGTTTGAAGTTTTAGTTCATGAGGAGTTTTCAGAACAATATTCTCTCCTACTTTGCAAAGTAATTTGGACTCTGAAGTTGAATAAATCATTTTTGTTTCATTCTGAGTGTTTGAATAGAAGTTCAACTGATCTCAAACGCTAGGGATCAGTTGATTTGCTGACCCATTTTGCAAATAACTTACTTCTTCTGTGTAAGCTTCTATTGTTGCTGGCAGTGGCCGGTTGGCCTGCTTTTAATCATGACTTTGAAATCAACTTGAAAACTGAAAGCTTTACAAGCATTTGATTCTCCCCACAATCCCAAGGTGGTGGTTATGGCTCCCGTGTGACAAGAGCTGAGGCCGAGACCGTGTCTTGCAAACCCCCCTGGCTGCACTCGCATCGCACACCACAGGCCCAAACTGAAATCATCAACCCTCTCCAGCACCGCCTGCTCATGTTGGTTCCAAAGCCCTGGGGTTTGACAGCAAGGTGCCGTTTTGCAGTGGCTTCAGACCTCTCGCTCTGCAGAGCAGTGGTTCTCTGCTGTGTGACCCACTTTTTCATATTCAAATGCTGCACAGCTCACTGAAAAACATGAAAAGACTCAACACTGTAATCAGCAGGATTGCAACAATGCAACGGGACTCCAGAGCCCAGCAGGTCCCTGGGGGCCATGAGTGGCCTGAAGCTGTCACCATGGCCAAGTGCAGCCCTGACTGTGGCCTCCTGTTTGCCTTGTGTCCCTGGGCACAAGAGACACCTTTGACACTTCCCTAAGAACCCTCGGTGATGACTTCCATGGGGCAGAGGATAATTTTGCTCCCAGCACACTGAGAGTGACCTGCAGCCCAGCCAATCAGGTTTCCACACCAACAGGACAAGTCTTTCCAGCTCCATATTCACTGACGCCATGTTGGTAGCTTGCCATTGGCCAGGGTGGGCGCATTTACACCATGGTAACAGGTGAGCACTAGAACCTCAGGGCTCTTTCCCCAGCCAGTTTGCTGCCGACACCTACCTGTGGCCCACCAGAAAGAAAGGAGCCCAGAGCAAACACTGGGCTGTGTTCTTCCCCTTGGTCAAATGCAGCGGTTCTCAACCTGTGGGTCTCGAACAGCTAGCAGGGTCTCCTAAGATCATCAGAAAACACAGATATTTACATTAAGATTCATAACAGTAGCAAATTACAGTTATGAAGTAGCGACAAAAATAATTTTATGGTTGGGGATCACCACAACATAAAGAACTGTATTAAAGGGTTGTGGCATTAGGAAGGTTGAGAACCACTGGTCAAATGAGAGGTGAGATTAGATGAGCCCCAAAAGCCTTCCTGGCTTCTGACCCAATTAATCTTCTTTATAGCGTGGCAAAGGGGTGCTCTGAGGCAGGCCCAGAAGCCCAGAGCTGCCGCCCTGCCCTCTCTCTTCTCCCTGCCACGTCACCACCGCCACGTGTGCAGGGGCTAAGAGCTGCTTAACGTCTGCAGGGCTGTTTGACAGGCGCGATGAGACAGAGGAACTCAGCCTGCCGTGGCGTTCCTGGCTGGCGGAGTACTTCTTCTCTTCATTATTTACAAGCGGCATCCCATCTTCCAGAAAGGTCGAAGGGGTGCTGGCAAGGAGCTTCCCCATCCTGATACCCTGACAAGCAGCACCTGCCACTGCAGAGGAGCATCTAGAATGTGACGGGGGGGTGGGGCGCTGGAGACCAGGTGGCCCTCTCCAGGAGGCCTCGAGTGGTGACCTTCGTTCCCTTGTCCCATTAATCCTGCTTCTCCTGGACCTGCCATTCTCAAAGGTACAGAACCATTGCAGACTCCTCCTCCCCCCTAACCCTTGCTAGACTAGCCCAGGAAACCAGGATGCTGCCATGTTGAGCGGCACTGAAAAGTCTGCCCGTCAGGGGACCGGAATAGGCTTGTCAACGTTACCTGCGTAGTCTCTCTCCCTCTAGAATCTAGATGGATCTGCTTGGGAAGCCGAGTCATAAACAGGCAGTGTCTTGGCAGGCTCTGGGCCAGACAGCAGGGCTGCGTGAAGCAGATGATCAACAGCCCCGGCTACGAGGCCTGGGTCCCTGCTGCAGTGGCCGGTGTCCCGGTGGAACACTGCGGGGCAGAGCTGACACCTTCTGCCCCGGACACTCCCTGGAGGGACACTGGCCGCTGGGACTCTCCCTTCCCCAGGTGTCCACAGCCTCCCTCCACCATGGAAGCCGGTCTTTCTTCCGCCATGCCAGCACGCATCGTGGGGCCCCGTCAGTCGTGCGGGTGTGGAAGCCACATCTGGCTTTCTGCCGACATCTCCCTGCTTCGGTGCAATATGCCAGGTGGCCATGCCAGTCCAGGTCAGGGCTGCCCGGCTTCCAATCCTGGCTCTTCCGCTTGCCAGCTGTGGATGTGGGCCGGGTCACAGACCACCGCCCACCTCTGTTTGCTCAGCTGTGGCGTGCGGCGGGTGCAGGAGGGCTGGCGATGCTACCCAGAGGGCTCTCCGGGCAGCGCCCGCCTGTCGCAGTGATCCTTCCAACGGAAAGGTTAATGATTGCCATGTGTGGGGTTCGGGGCTTGACTCTGAGGTCAGATTTCTTTTTCCTCTCTCTTCCAAGCTTTTGGGGGAATTCCTTACTGGACCAGAAAATTCTCAGCTCTCTGCGCTTGGAAGTACACTGGAGTGCAAAAGCGGTCCCCGCAGCCAGATGACGGAGGCAAACCCATGGTGTTGTGTTGCTTAACTGAAAGCCTTCATTGTCAAAGCGCTTTATCACTTGGAGCCAAAATCTGCTCCCGGACCTTTCACCCACCACCAGTCTAATTCCGAATGCCTTTTCCCCGTAACAAACTCATGTTCCCCCACGTGTTTCCCCAAAGAGCCGCCCTTCTCGGGGCAAACGTCTCCCACTCTCCTTACCTCATTCGGCTCCTCGTTCCTGGACTCTGGCTGCACCCTGGCTAATCCATCACCAGATAAGTGTGCGGAGTTTGTTATCAGACAAAAATCAGAGCAGCACCTACTCCCAGGCCCCAAAGGTGCCTGCCATTAAGACCTGGCATGCGTCCTGCAGAGATATCTCTAAGGAGAGGAGCTTTCTTTGTTTTAACAAATGAGATGTAAGCTGAAGTGCGGTATGTTCCTTTCGAGCATTCCACTCAAAGCAGAAGAAGTGGTTCTGTCTCCCTTTCCTCCTTCTTGTTGACTGGAATGCAGACATGATGGCTGGAACTTGAGCAGCCATTTTTAGACCAGGAGGCGCTGTGCTAAGAGAAGCTCAGGGTGCCAATGACTGTGCAGAAGCCATACCAGCCAGGAACGGCTTCCTTTAGAGTTTTTTGTTTTTAATATATGGAAATGAGCCTAGCCAGTGTGGCTCAGTGGTTGAGCATCGATCCGTGCACCACCAAAAGGCCACCAGTTCAATTCCTGGTCAAGGCACATGTCCAGGTTTCGAGCTCGATCCCCAGTGGGGGCATGCAGGAGGCAGCCAATCCATGTTGATGTGTTCTCTCATAGATGTTTCTCTCTCTCCCTCTCTCTCTTTCTCTCTCTCTCTCTCTCTCTCTTCCTCTCCCTTTCTCTCTCTCAAAATTAAAAATCAATTAAAAAAAACATTTAATATGTGGGAGAGAAATTATATGTCTAGTGCAGTGGTTCTCAACCTTCCTAATGCCACGACCCTTTAAAACAGCTCCTCATGTGGTGGTGACCCCCAAACATAAAATTATTTCCATTGCTACTTTATAACTGTAATTTTGCTACTGTTATGAACTGTAATGTAAATATCTGATATGCAGGATGTATTTTCAATGTTACAAATTGAACATAATTAAAGCATAGTGATTAATAAAAAAATAATATGTAATTATATATTGTGGAATATTTATTTCTAATTACAAATAAATGAAATTTTTTGTCTTGAATCACGGTGTAGCATGAGTAACAGTCTTCATATAACAACAGTAAACTACATTGGAACACTTTGCTACACCGAGGAGTGGTGTGTTGGTTCCTAAGACCATGGGAAATATGTGTTTTCTGATGGTCTTCGGCGACTCCTGTAAAAGAGTCATTTGACCCCCAAAGGGGTCTCGACCCACAGGTTGAGAACCACTGGTCTAGTGAAAAAACTGGTTTCCTTTCTCATTATTTCCCTCCTTCCTTTTCTCCTTCCTTTAATCTTTCTATTTCTCCTCCTCTCCCTCAATTCCTCTCTCCTCCCTTCCACTATTCTTCCTTTTTGCACCCAAACTTAATTCTATCTGATACTCAGCCTGGAGCTGCTCCATTTCACCTATAAAGCAGATCAAACAGGAGAATAAATTGCGTGGAGCCGTCCCACCACCTGCTCTGCAGGAAAACACCATCCGTCAGAAGAGTCAGCTCTTTCCTGACAAGCCCGTGCTGAGGAGGAGCAGAGACCAGCCCCGGGAGACGCTCCCCAGGCGGGTCTGGAGGACAGGCCGGGGCCATGGGCTTCGAGCCTGCCTCTCCGGCACCCGCTCACCGGGGAGAGGGGATAGCGAGGGAGATGGAGTGAAGGGAACTAGCCTGCCATGCCTAGAGCTGTGTGTCTATGATTTAAAAAGAGCAAGTGCTTGGGAAAGAGGGGAAAGAGAGAAGGAAAACCTGCTGAGACCCCCTGTCCCAGGCCCCTTGTTAGATAGCTCCCACCCCCCATACCATCTCAGTCTTCGAAAAATTCACTAAACCTCAATCCCAGAATCTTCCATCAGCCCCCACCCCCGACTCCCCCGCCACACACACACACATCCATCTTCCCTCCTCTCCTTCCTACCTCTGGGCTGGCCTGTGCGGCCCATCAGAGGGCTCCCCTGGCTCACAGGTCCGGCTAATGGGGGGCCCTGCGAGAGACTAGAGGGAAGGAGGGGAGGGCTGTGGGGCCCCCCCCCTCTGGCTGTGTGCCCTGATGGAAAGTCACTGTTCCCCTGAGGGCAACCTGCTCAAAATACCCCTCTCCTGCTGGTTCCAGAAATTTCTTCCATGCCCTAGCTGGTCTGGCTCAGTGGATAAAGCGTTGGCCTGGGGACTAAAGCATTCGGGTTCGATTCCAGTCAAGGCTGCATACCCAGGTTTCAGGCTAGATCCCCAGTAGGGGGCGTGCAGGAGGCAGCTTATCAATGATTTGCTCTCATCTATCTCTTTCTCCCTCTCCCTTCTCCTGTATTTTTTAAAAGTAATTTCTTCCTTCCCTCATCCCTTCCAGCCTGTGGTAAGGACAGCTTCCTGCCACCCGCCCAGGGTTCTAAACTCTTAGTTCGGGCTCTGCACACCGGCCAGGTCCTCTGAAATGGCCTCTTGGGTGTCCTAATTGGAGAGTGCCATCTTTGCGTGAGGCCTCCGACGCAGCCCCATAAGAGCTCAGGTCCTCGTGTGTAAATATGGTGGAAACACCGATTTCCACGGTTTTAATGAGAAGTAAGTTGATGATAAATATGAAAAAGTTCAGCTGTGATATCCACTGCAGACACAGACTTACCAAAGCAGATGAGAGAAAAGGCATTTTGCTGACTGTAAATTCAGCTGAGTCAGCAGTGGGCGGGGCTGCCAAAGGCAACTTAGCATCTGGCAGTGGGACCTGGGTCCTAAAGAAGGGAGAGGAGCCCTGACTGATTTGGCTCAGTGGATAGAGCGTCGGCCTGTGGACTGAAGGGTCCCAGGTTCGATTCCAGTCGAGGGCATGTACCTTGGTTGTGGGCACATCCTCAGTAGGGGGTGTGCAGGAGGCAGTTTATCGATGTTTCTCTCTCATCGATATTTCAGATTCTCTATCCCTCTCCCTTCCTCTCTGTGAAAAATCAATAAAATGTATTTTTTTAAAAAGAAGAAGAAGAAGAAGGGAGAGGCCTGCTCGTCCCCTCTGGTCAGGCCACAGGGAGGCCTGTGTTCGCTTCAGGCATCTCACCTGCAGACCAGCCTGAGATTGAGCAGGGGGCTGGCGAGGGGCCCAAGGCCGGCGGGGGAGCTGGAAGAACCATGGCCTGGAAAAAGGAAGCTGTCAGCCACCTTCACTGCTCTCTGAGCTCCATGGCTCCTTTGTGCAGAATCTGGACCCCCTGGGTGGGTGGGTGGAGGCTGCAAGGAGGTGGATTTGGGTTTAAAAGAAGGATGAAATTTCTAGGAACTTGAGCTTCTAAAAACAAATGCCTCCCACAAGGGAGGGGGGTCCTGCACACATATTTATCACAGTATTGTTGGGGAAAATCAGAGATTGAGGGGCCATCAATAGAACTGTCACAGCACAGAACAACAGGCTGCGTTTAGAAAGAGCACACTGTCCCTGGGTCCCGCAGGGGGACAAGCTCTGCAGAGATGGTTGAGGGACAAGAGCAACTCACAGACCTGCTCGTGTAGTTGAGGATGAACAGAAATATTGGCAGAGTTGGCTTGGAATAAAATAGGGATCCAGGATGAATATTATTGTAAGTGAATAAATATGTGAGGAGGAAAAGAAAGCTCTTAGAGCAGAATTCCATCCCCTGTAAGGAACATTGGAATCTGAAAAATCACTATTTGGCCATTCTAATAGCAATCATTAATTAGAAGAAGAAATATTTGTGGATACTAAAATTAGTGAAAAGAGGAATAAGAAACAGAATTTTATATAGCCTCAAAGTTTCCCTCCAAAAACAAACAAATATAACCAGTTTGGCTCAGTGGATAGAGAGTGTCGGCCTGCGGACTGAAGGGTCCCAGGTTCAATTCCAGGTTCGATTCCGGTCAAAGGCATGTACCTTGGTTGCAGGCACATCCCCAGTAGGGGGTGTGCAGAAAGCAGCTAATCGATGTTTCTCTCTTATTGATATTTCTAGCTCTCTATCCCTCTCTCTTCCTCTCTGTAAAAAAAAAAAATCAATAAAATATAGTTTTTAAAAAAACAAATATGTTAAATAGAAAAGAGGAAAGTAACTTTACAGTGAAGAAACCGAGCAACAACATCTTAATCAAGTTATCAAAGTCAATCTCCATCATGCGTTCACTCCCCACCCTCACCCCAGAGGATGCACTGAGAACTCAGCATCATTTCTGTGATTTTCCAGCCAAAATGCACAACTTGGAAACTTCAGACAAATCCACATTGCAAGGCCTTGGACAAAAGATAAGTCTGTGATATTCAAACAGGTCAGGGCTGTGACTGCCGAGGGAAGACCGCAGAACGGATCCAGACCAAAGACTGTTCCACGCATTGTGAGCCGGGCCCCCAAACAACGGCTCTCGTCTACTGGGCAACTTAAATGGGACCCCTGGGTGAAGGATACATGGGAATTCTTTGTGATGTTCACATGTTTCTGTACATGTGAAATGGCTTAAAATTAACAGTAACAATAAATGTAAAAAAGAAACATCACAAATAAGCAAAACCAAAAGCTATGGAGCTGACTTCCGTGCCTTCTGATAAGAGGTAATAAGAAGGGCCCGGCACCCTCTGAAATGTTCCTGCTGAAAACTGACCCCAAGCCCGGCCAGCATGGCTCAGTGGTCGAACATTGACCCATGAACCAGGAGATCATGGTTCATTTCCTGGTCGGGGCACATGCCCAGGTGTGGGCTTGCTCTCCAATAGGGCCATGCCGGAGGAAGCCAATGAATGATTCTCTCGCATCATTGATATTTCTCTCTCTCTCTCTCTCTCTCTCTCTCTCTCTCTCTCTCTCTCTCTCTCTCCCCTTCCTCTGAAAACAATAAAAACATTAAAACACACACACATACGGAGACACATCATCCAAGTCAGCATGTAAAACACTCTACAGGACCACCACCCAGTTTCTTCCACAAATAAATGGCAAGAGAGAAAGTAGAAGGTAAAGGAGACCTAAAAGACAGGTTGACCTTTTTAAAAATATATTGTTACTGATTTTAGAGAGAGATGAAGGGAGAGAAGGAGGAATAAGCACTAATGTGATCATTGGGTTGTCTCACACATGCACCCTGACCAGGGAATGAACCCAAAACTCAGGTATGTGCCCTGACTGGAGATTGATTGAACCAACAACTTTTCAGTGCAGGAGATGATGTTCAATTAACTGAGCCAGACCGGCCACGACCTTTCTGGATCTTGATTCAAGCAAACCAACTTAAGGAACAGTTCACAGAAAAATCAGAGAAAATCTGAATACTGACTGGACATTAGATGACATAAAGGAATTCCTGTTAAGTTGTCTGCATGGAATCATGGTATTGCTATGATATATTTTTCCAAGTCCTCATCTCGAAGAGCATTTATAAATGAAATAGATGATCTCTGGAATTTGCTTAAATATACCAGGATCAAACAACCTAAATGTCCATCAAAACATGAATGGATAAACAAAATTCAGTTTATACATACAATGGGACATAAAAAAGAAATTCTAACACATGCTACGCCATGGATGAGTCTGGAGAAACATCATGATAAGTGAAAAAAACCAGACTCAAAAGGTCAAATATTATCTCACTTGCATGGGGCACCTTAAATAGTCAAATTCACGGAGACAAGAAGTAGAACAGAGGGGCCAGGGAGGGAGGAAGGGGATTGTGTTAAAGGGTACGGAGTTCCAGCTTGGGATGATGAAAATGCTTTGGAGATGAGGGCGACGATGACTGCAGAACAATGTTAGTGGGCTTAATGCCGCTGAACGGAACACTTAAAAACAGCTACAATGGTCACTTGTATGTTATGCCTCTTCTACCACAATGTTCTTTAAAGTCCAGCCAGGTGAAGCACATGCCTCTGGTTGATGAAACTGAATGATGAGAACACAGAAATTCCTTTTACTACTCCTTTTATATATGTTTGATTTTTTTTCCACACTAAAGTGCTTAAAATTATTTTATTAATAATTTTTATTTATTTCAGAGAGGAAGGAACAGAGAGGGAGAAGGAGAGAGAAACATTGACTGGCTGTCTCTTAAACATATCAGACTGGAGATTAAACCCAAAACCTAGGTATGTGCCCTGATCAACAATCAAACCCCGCTACTTTCCAGTGCACAGGATGCCATTCCAAACAGCTGAGCCACACCAGCCAGGGTTAAAGTGCTTCTCAAAAACTTACAACTCAAATAACAGTGCAAACACCCAAGGCTGCTGAGGATTAAGTATGAAAACAAAAGCAGCATGGAACATGCTCATGAAATTATGTTGGGTAAGAGCTGGCTCCCCAATCATGCCTACAGTCTATTTATATAATATGCAAATATATGCATCAGTGTGGGGGGAGTCTGGAAGAAAATATACCAAAATTACTATAACTATAGTGTTTGGACTGTGAGATTCTGGGTAAATTTTGTTTTCTTTTTTTAAACTTTCTCTAATAGAGCTGCTTAGTTTTTAGAAATAAAATACTCCAGTGTCTTCATAGGAAGGATGTTAAGAAGCAAGATATATGAAGGATGCTGAGTGATAAGAAAATATCCTTCTAGATAGTTCTAGGGACTTTCTGGGAGAGGGTTGACCAGAGAGCTGCAAGCCCAGACCAGGGAGTCCGCACCCTCTGCCCACCTATCTGTCCCTTGGGTTTGAAGGTGGGCACCCACCCTGCGGGTTCCTCCGTGGAATGGTACCTGTGAAGAATGGGCCACCGCTCCCGGCCCAGGGCAGGACGATGGCAGACGCCAGACCCCAAGGCGCCCACCCTGCACAGAGGGGCCCATGAGTCCAGGCTGGGGGCACTTCCTGTGCCAACGCCTGTGGTTGTCCGGCCCCAATCTGGGCTAGGAGTTGTGCAACCCGCCATGCCTTTCCTGTTCCCCTTTTCCCCAGCGTGCAGCCTCTGCAGCTTCGGCGGGGGTTCTGTGGGCTCACCACAGGGAAGAGCCAGCTCCTTGCACAGGCAAACCCTCCCCCCCGCCACCCAGAGCTGTTTCCACGTCTCTGATTGCTTTTCCCTCCCCAGGTTGCTAAACAGCGTATGAAGAAACCCCTTTCTTTTGCTCTTTTATTTTAGGGAAGGAGACTAATGCTGTTTTCGAAGATGCTATGATGGGACAAGCCCCGGTGCACCCCAAGAATGAGGTGGAAGCAGCTCCCCCTCCTCCATCTCCACGGGCAATGGTGCCCGAATGTGTCTGGAGGTTGCATGCCACTAATCACCACTAACGTTTACCACCAGACTGGGAAGTGAGTCCGTTCATCCCATGCTCCTACAGCCCTCCCTCCCTCACTCCCCCTCCCCATGACCCTGGGGTTTAGATGAGGAAACTGCAGAGGCACCAGGAGCTGACCCGGCTGACCTGGGTCTGGCAGGGGACTGGGGGTGGGGGTGGGGAAGGAGCGGTGAGCAGAACCAGGATTGGACTGCTCGTTGTCCCAGGCGCCCAAGGGGCCTCAAAGGCCACTCTGAACCCTGGTGGGACAGGGGTCCTCGGGAAAAGTGACGTTCACTCCCAAAGCCACACCTCTGGAAGGAAACTGCGGGGGCAGGAAAACATCTATGTGGAGAAGAAAGTCACTTGTTTGGGGGGTTGAGGATTGAGGGGGTGATAGAGAAGGGGTCCCAGTTAATGCTTTGTTTCTCAAGCCTGATGACGACAGGTCCATGGGGTTCATTGCATCATCCTGCACGCAACTTGGTGTCTGAATACTCCATAATCTTAATTAAAGCAAAAACAACAAACCAACTGCACAGGCCTCTTCCCCGACGGCGGGTAAACACTCTGAAAAATAGTGCCCGATATTCTGGCGAGTGGTCTTTGCATCAAAGACACTGGGCTCCATTGTGTGTCCCAAGACACGACCTCGGGCTTCCGGCTCCCAGCAGACAGCACAAAAGCAAAGCCAGGCCCGCGCCGACAAAGGCCCCGCCACGACCCGTGGGCTCCGAGGCCACCTGCCCTCCGTTATAGGAACCGTGAGACGATCCACAGCAACCCGGGCTCAGAGCAATCGGCCGTGTTTTTCAAGCCCAAGGGAAGAAAAATTCGGGCTGCTCCGACATCTGAAACAAACATTGGCTTCTCTGATTCTGAGACCTGCGGGGATCTTTACTATGTAAACATCTGAGAGACCTGTTCCCTGCAAATGGACAAAAATACATAATTCACTCGCAACGTAAATAGCTCAGCATTCAACTGCTCCAGACCCTGGTTATATATTACGATTTGAAAAATCCCCTGAAGGTTTCATGGCCAGTGACCAGCGCTCTGTCTCCGTGAGTGTGAGTCTGGCCACAACAGGTTCCGTGTGGAGAGAGGGCCAGGAGAGCCTGGACTCAGGGCAGACCACGGTCCCTGCGAAACTGCACCCCAACCCCACCCGCTGGCTCCCCGTGTGCCAGTGGCGTGGGACCGGGACTGGACTTCGAGGGTTTGTTTTCTGGCATTGCTTCAAGGTGAAAACACTTTCACGTGGGAGCAGGCTGTTGTTGACATGGGTACAGCTTACCTCTCTAGACCTGAGCTTTTCACCCGTGTCTTAGCAGAAGGGTGGACTAGATCTGTGGTTAAAAGGTTCCCCTGGAATCCAAGGTCCCCAAATTGACCCCTTTAAGTGTTTTTTAGTATTTTTTTAAATTCATTTCAGAGAGGGAGGGAGAGAGAAATATCAATAATGAGAAGAGAATCATTGATTAGCTGCCTCTTGCACACCCCCTACTGGGAATTGAACCCACAACATGGGCATGTGCCCTGATTAGGAATCAAATTCTGACTTCCTGGTTTATAGTTCAATACTCAACCACTGAGCCACACCAGCTAGGCAACCCCATGAAGTGTTTGGAAGTCAGTGGTCTTCAGTCACTGGTAGCAGGAACACACCTATCCTAAGCAAAGGGAAAAGGAATTTATGGAACCCACGTAACTGGGCAGTCCTAGGGGAGACCCAGCATGTGGGGGTCTGGAGCCTTAAATAAAACTGCCAGTATCCAGTGCCTGTGTGTACATGTCTGCATGTCCATGCATGTGTGTACATAAATGTGTATACATATGTGTGTGTGTATTCACATGGTCCTGTATGCATGTGCACATGCATGTGTGCATATTATGTGTATCTCTGAAGTGGGGGTTTTCTATGTCTGCTTCAGAGTCTGGTTAAAAACTAAAACACCACAGAAAGAGATCCTCCAAATTCCCCACCCAGCCACTGCCCTGAAGTCACATGACCCCAGATGCCCACAGCTGTCTCCTTTTCCACAGATGAAGGTGTCATGAAGACTGCACATTACTGCCTGCTCTAACATTCTCCATCACGGTTTCATGTGGTCCACATTCTCAGCGCCTCCCCCAAATGGTTCCAAGATCTTTCTGGTTGATACAGGTAGATCTACTGCGTCCTGGTTAAACTGCTGGAAGTGATTCCATGGTGTGGCCATAGCACAGTCCATTTCTCTGCTTCTCTCTCTCTCTTTCTCTCTCTCTCTCTCTCTCTCTCTCTCTCTCTCTCTCTCTCTCTCTCTCTCTCTTTTGTTTTACTAAAGGCCCAATGCATGACAGATAGAGGGTCAGCCTGCAGACCGAAAGATCCCAGGTTCGATTCCGGTTAAGGGGATGTACCTTGGTTGCGGGCACATCCCCAATAGGGGGTGTGCAGAAGACAGCTGACTGATATTTCTCTCTCATTGATGTTTCTAACTTTCTATCCCTTTCCCTTCCTCTCTGTAAAAAAATCAATAAAATATATTAAAAAACAAAAAAGAAAGAGTAGGCCTTCCTTTCCCCAGCTGCCAGCACTGGCTTACCTCTGGCACCCAGGACCCAGGCTTCTTCCCTCCTCAGCCAAAGGCAGGCACCTGCGCCAGGCTTCCCTCCTCTGGCTGCCATTGGCACCTGGGACCCTGGCTGGCTTCCAAGGGGCTGCCCACAGGTACCCTCCGGGACCGGCTTTGTCAGGAACTACAACCAGAAAACATCCAGTCTAATTAGCATATTAACCTTTTATTATTGTAGATTGATTTCTGAGAGGAAAGGAGAGGGCTAGAGAGATAGAAACATCAATGATGAGAGAGAATCATTGATTGGCTGCCTCTGCACACCCCACCCTGGGGATCGAGCCCACAACTGGGGCATGTATCCTGACTGGGAATCAAACCATGACCTCCTGGTTTATAGGTCAATGCTCAACCACTGAGCCATGCTGGCCAGGCACTCCATTTCTCTCTTGATAAACAGTCAGGTTCTTTCTATTTCTTTCTATTTTATTTTTATTTTTTAAATATATTTTTATTGATTTTAGAGAGAGGAAGGGGAGATAGGGAGATAGAAACATCAATCAGCTGCCTTCTGCATGTCCCTCACTGGGGACCAAGCCCCCAAAACCCAGGCATGTGCCCTGAGCAGGAATTGAACCATGACCTCCTGGGCCGATGTTCAACCACTAGGGCTCTATTTTATTCCATTTTTTAATACTTCCCGGAAAATGATTTCAAATATAACAATATTACATGCAATAAACATTAATACTTCAAGAAAAAAATATTTTAAATATAATAATATTACCAAAACTGTATACTAATATATAACATCACAAAAGTTGTAGGAAATATTAAAGCCCTGCAAATAACAGGATTACTTCTATTATATTCTAAAATACTTCCTTCTCTGGCTCTATTTTTGTACATCAATTTATTTTTTCATTATATTCCACAAATGAGTGAGATGATGTGATATTTATCTTTCTCCGTTTGGCGTACTTTGCTCAGCATAACCAGCAGGGCTCTATTTTAAACAATGCCACAGTGCATCCTCAGACGCTGGAGGGATTTACAAGCCCAGCTTTGCCCAGGATAGTGGACCACTCCCCAGTGTGGTCCCACCAATCTAGTCTCTTCCCAGCAGTGTTTGAAGACACTTTCTCCGGGAAGGGATGCTCTAATGACTAAAGTTAGAGGAGAGGAGGGAGCACTGGCTGACCAGAGCAGGAGGTGAAGGTGCGGATTCCACTCGGCCACATGCTCTGATGAGTATGGGAGGAAGAGACACCCACCCACACCTCTGCCTCCCCTAATCTCAGAACCTGGGAGGCTCCAGTGTGGGCTTCCAAGAACTTTTTAGCCTGAGATTCTTGGTACCAAAAGGTCCCTGAAAGAGATCCACTGTGTGCTGGATTCTCAGAGGGTGGGGACTCCAAGTCTTTGAACCTCCATTTTTTCAGTTGGGCTCTTCCAGTTAAGATTTTTAAAAATCCAGTTTAATCTGAGCAAATAAAGGAGGAAAAAAACGGAATTTATTGGCTCACCTGGGCAAAAGGTCAGAAATAACTGGTCTCAGGTAAGGCTGAATCCAGGGGCTCCCACCACACGAGAAAGCCCAAATCTCACTCCATCTCTGGCTCCACTTTCCTAGGAGCTTCGTCGTCAGGTGGACTCACTCCACCCAGTCCCCGAGGGTTCAGACTCACACCCTCACATGCAGCAGAAAGGGCGACTTCACCAGTCTCTTCAGCAGAAGTCCCGGGATCCAGGAGACCAAGCAGGCCACGTGCCCATCCCCTGGCAGAGGACTGGGATGCTCCCGGAGGGCTCAGGGTCATGGCGGGGTGGCAGGGGCAGTAAATGTCCCCTACACGCTGAAGAGGGCTACCACCGTAAGCGAGTTCAAGCTCAGGTGCTCTGGACTAATCATGACGAAGACCTGGCAAGCCTGGTGCCATGTGTAGGGATGGCCTGGGGGCAGCAGTGCCATCAGTTTGGGGTTAAACTATGTCCTCCAAAAAGATATGTTGAAGTTACTGAAGTCTGAGGTTCCTGGAGTGACCTTATTTGGAAATAGGGTCTTACCTGATGTAATTAGTTAATATGCTGGAGTAGGGTGGGACTTAAATCCAGTGTCAGGTCTCCTTAAAAGAAAGGAGGGGATTACGCAGACACAGGGAAGGCCAGGTGGAGGCACTGGAAAAGGCAAGGACGAATCGTTCCATAGAGCCTTCCAAGGGACCATGGCCCTCCCACACCTTGACTTCAGGCTTCCGGCCTCCAGGACTGAAAGAGAATACAGCCCTGTTGTTCTAAGCCCCCCAGTTTGGGGTAGTTTGTTGTGATAGCGACAGGACTCATCCACTGTCCAACCCTGACACTCGGCTCTGACCTGTCAGTGAATCCAGGCCCTGATGTGGCTCCTAGGTCTCTGCAGCCCGTCGCTCCTGCAGTGGAGAGCCCAGACAGTGGCTCTCCCAGACTCATGTGGATCCCAACCTGGTGTTTTCCAACACGGCCTCAGCGAGGTTTGAGGAAGTGGTGGTCCTAATGGCTGGGAAAGTCCTGGGGGCAGCCCTGCGATTCTGCTTTGCAGGTGCCCCCAGCAGGCTACTTGATCTAAGGGGAAACCCAGGAGTCTCCCTCCCACCCAGCACAGCCATAGCATCTGTGGAAACACCTGGGCAGCACCAGGAGTCAATGCAGCCACCGGACAAGAAGTCCCAAACGTGAAATAACTGCCCGAATCCCCTGCCGGTCACACCTTCTGGACACCTGGGTCAACTCCAGCTGGTGCTCTCTGCTATCCTGACGCTGAATTGTCTCTGTATCCAACAAAGAAGCGAAGTCAAAACTATCCCTGAGCTCAAGTCCGACCTGATGGCTGTGCCAGCGCCTCAGGCCACCATGGTGCAGAGCGGAACGCCCAGGCTCCACGGCTGGACAGACGGGGGTGTACATCCTGACTCCTGGGTACAGCCTTTGGAAGTTTCAAACCTCCCTGTGTCCCCATCTGGAATAGAAAACTGTACTTGCTACTTCCTGGGAGTATAGTAAGCAGCAATTGAGATAATACACAACATAAATGTTAGCATGATTAAATGCTGAGGAGGCACTGATTCATTAAATATGTATTAAGTACCTAATATGTGCCAGGCAATATCCTAGAAGCAAGGACTGTAGTGAAGAACAAAACAGAAACAGGGGCTTGGAGCTTATGAAGATGGAGAAGGTGAGGATGGTGATGATGATGATGATGATGATGATGATGATGATGATGGTGGCGGTGAAGTGAAGCTAAGACTCCTCTCTAGACCATGAGATCCTCATGAGCAGGAGCTGTGTCTCCCATTTCCTGCCCCCTTAGTGTCTAACACAGGGCCTTGCACATAGTAAGTTCTCAAGAAATGTGTGTTGCCTTAGCCAGTTTGTTTCAGTGGCTAGAGCATTGGCCGTGGACTGCAGGATCCCAGGTTTGATACCAGTTAAGGGCACTACCTTGGTTGCAGGCTCAACACCCAACCCCAGTTGGGGGAGCATGCAGGAGGCAACCTATCAATGTGTTTCTCTCACATCGATGTTTTTCTGTCTCTCCCGCTTCCTTCCACTCTGGCTAAAAATCAGTGGAAAAAAATATCCTTGGGTGAGGCTTAACATACACACAAAAAAAGAAATATGTGTTGTTGATGGATTTATTCTTCAAGTTGCTTTAAGCAGAGAGGAACCCCTTCAAGGGTAGCTCAAGCTGGCCCTATGCAAATCATTTTGAAGTTATATGTTTTATATTTTAAATTGACGTGAGTTTTTTTTTTCATTCTATTCAATGACATATCCATCTTTGTTTTAATTAAAAACAACAAGAATTTTTTTCCCCAAAACTTTCAGTGAAAATGATGCCCCAAGAACACATGCCCTGTTTATTCCTGTGGCTTTTAAGACACTAACAACACACACACACACACACACACACACACACACACACACACACACCAGTCCCCACCCCAGGCCACCCCCACAGACGTCCAGAGATCCACAGAGCCTGGGGTCAGCGCATGACCCAGGCTGTCCCAGGCTGTTAAACTCTAGAGAAAACGAACTTCCCTTCTGGCGGTGCCAGGGCTGGGGGAGCAGGGAGGGCCAGCGCCTTGGAGGCAGCTCGAGCACCGCTCTGTGCTCCAGAGGGCAAGTAGGCTGAGCCGGGACTCAGCGACTTCAAGCTGAGAGCTAGAGACCAAGCAAAAAGACCCTGAAGAGTTCTCTGGAAACTCTGTTTTCCTCCTAAAGCCCAGTGTCATCAACGTGAGAACCACACCTTCGACCTGGACAGACTGTGGGTTACGAAGGGGCGGCAGCAGCTCTGAGAGTCCCTGAGCATAAACTCTAAGGGCGCATGAGTCAAGCGGGCACGCAGGGAGCTGCAGCTGTGTCTGGCCAGAGTTTTAGGGTTTGCTCAGACATCTCGCCAGTTCCCCAGTGACAGACAGCAAAAACAGGCAGGAAGAGGGAAGGCACTCAGCCCTGGTCCCTCTGACTTACTTCAGAGCTTGCTCCCTGAGCGTCTATTTCCCCATTTCTAAAGTGAGTCTGTGACATGCTCTCTTAGATGGTTTTAGCTCTGCTACACAACATTCATCCTCAGAAGCTCAGAAGCACGGAAGGCAGTTTGTGGATAATTTGGTAATGACACGTGTTCATAAGTAATCTGCTCTTTACTGAGCGGATGAAGATCCCTGAGGATGGAGTCCTGTCCTTCCCACAGCAGAAGCTCAGCATCGATGAGAAAATGAACAAAGGAGACAGTCATTTCTTCTCCTGCATAGGCCAAGGGTAAATCTGAGCTTTTCAAGCCAGAGGAGGCAACATTGACCTTTGATGTGTGTCATGCCAAAAGGCTGCAAAAGTATTTCCCTGGGACTGGGGGGTCAATTGTACTTGTTATACGTGGGAATAATTATTTCTATATTAACACAAATACAGCTCTGGTCGGTGTGGCTCAGTTGGTTGAACCTCGCCCCACACACTGAAAAATTTCCAGTTTGATCCTCGTCAGTTTATGCATGAGGCAGCCAATCTGACATCAATGTTGCTCTCTCTCTCCTTCTTCCTTCCTCTCTTTCTCTCTCAAATCAATAAAAAATATTTTTAAAAAAATACAGCAGTGTCATGGAGCAAAATACAAAATTTCCATGGATTTTCACAATCAAACACAAGACTTTTAAAGGAACATCACACATATGGCAAAACAATTCAGGCCATTGCCCCATAATCCAGATTGCACAAAATCTCCTTCTAACTTTACAGTAGGCGAGTCTGAGAGAAAAAAAATTAATGTAGAGCCAGCCTCCATGGGCCCAAGGACAAGAACGGAGCCTGGATGCCACCTCGTGTTCACTTGGGATATGACAGCCGGCTCCATGCAGTCAGTAAAGATGTCAGATTCAAATGTGGGCAAGTGGGGCCGTCCTGGGAGGCTCTTCCCCTATCTGTCAATAGCACTGTAATAACTATGTAATGCTGTCAAGTGGGTACTAGACATGGAGGCAGGGGGAATCACTTCATTTGTTATATAAATGTCTAACCACTATGCAAAGCACCTGAAACTAATATCATCGTGAATATCACTGACATTTAATAACTGAAAAAAAGCTTTTCAATTTTTTAAATAAATTACAAAACATACTACAGTTAGAGCTATTTTTCTGCCTCAGTAATTGGCAGAATCAATCAGCTAAATTGCAACACTAGGAATGCAGGGCTTGAGTGCTAAAACTGGGAATGTACCAGCAAAACCAAGACAAGTTGGTCACCCTCATCCTCAGACCTGCCTCAGACTAGCAATAATTGGGGCTGGGTCTCAATGAGTGCATTTTTGAGAGTAGCAACCAGAGTGTCCATTAGATTCTTAAAGGCATCTGTAATCCCCAAGGATGATAATTCTGCTTTCTACGCTTCTCCATGACGCGGGCCCAGGTGGTGCACTGGACCGAATCTGCCACTCGCACCACACAACTACTGTTATGAAGGGAAAGGGATGCCTAACACCCATCCCAGGACGAGGTGCTGCCTGCAGGGCAGGGCAGACAGAAAGGGCTCAGGAACTGGTCAGTTTGAGAGCAGTATACATCTGAGTTTAGCTGGTTTTATTGTTGATGTTTGGTTAGGTTTGGTTTGGTTTGGTTGGGTTGGGTTGGGTTGGGTTGGGTTTGGGAGGGAGGTAGCTGCTAGGGCAAAAGATGAAGTCCTTTGAAAAGCCCTTTAAGATTTGGGCATGTTTGTTTATTCATTAAACACTTATTGAGCACCTACTATGTGCCAGGAGTTGCACAAGGTACCCAAGCAAAAACAGTAACACAACAAGTGTTGACTGGACTCTGGCATAGGCCAATGGGGATTCAAATACCAGCTCTGCCTTTACTGGTTGTGTGGACCGTGGACAAGACACTTAACCTCTCTGTGCCCTTTCCCTTAATTTGTAAAATGGGAGAATGACCTCACAGTTCAAATGAGGAAAAAATCCACGTAGGGCAGTAAGCTGGGGCTGGGACCCAGGCAGCCTGAGTTGGTGATGGTCCACTTCACTCCTCGCCAGCTTACTTCAAAAATAAAGTCCTGTGCACTTTGACTTAGAGTGTAGTGGTGTCAGAAGCTACCTGCAACTGGCTCTCAGGAACAGTTTTTCCAGCCTTGTAAGCCTACATCACACCCTCGTACATGATGTTTTGCTTTTGGTATCTGTGCCAAGTCAGAGCCATGCAAAGGTCCCTGGTGATGAAATGAAGTTTGCAGCCTACAGAGCGTGTCCCCGTGGGCCTGATGATTCTGCAGGACAGAGAAAAGGTAGCTGGAGCGGACATCGCAGTGAATGCCCAGTGAATGATGGGTTTGGCCAGAGCTGCCCTGGGAGTCCCTTGCCTATTGGTGAAATGTTGCTACTAATAGCGACACATAAAGAGGAGGGTGTGTGGACAAGTGTGCCATCCATGCCTCACCCTCTGGGCTGAAGGAAGCTCCGGTGGAAAGCCCCTGCTAGCTCTGCCCTGGTACCAGTTTCTGGATGTCCCTCTCTACAGACAGGATGGGTCAGGTCTCAGCACACCCTCTGCTGTTCAACACTGAGAATGCAGCCCACTGAAATACCAGGTCCAACTCTCCAAGAGGCAGGTCCACTCGCACGATTTGAGATACCTGCAAGCTAAAGAGAACCCTTTAAAAGGCATCTGAGCCCCTGCTCTGGGGAGGGAACTGTGGCTCGAGGCTGATGAGGACACAAGCACAAATTAACCCTATCTCAAATGGGCAAAGGACCTGAACAGACATGTTTCCAACGAATATATACTAAAGGCCAACAGGTATCTGAAAAGATGTTCAATATCACTAATCATCCTATCTTATAAAAGAGTAATATGCAAATTGACCGTTCCTCTGCTACACCCACCAGCCAACTAGAGCATGCAAATTAACCCAACCAAGATGGCTACAGCCACAAGAGAGCAGGAGGGAGGGTTGGGTTGCCCCTGGTAATGGAGAAAGCCAAGTTTCAATGGCAGTGCAAGCAGAAGGCTTGCCTCTGCTCCAGGCTACAACATTTCAATTGTAGAAGATAAATAAATCCAGATACCAGGGCCTCCACTTGGGTCGCTGGGGGGCATGGCCAGCCTGCAAGTCACCACAGGCCCCTTGCCCAGGCCACCCCATGCCCCAAGGGAACACCCACACTGATCGAGGACACCCTTCAGGGCAAACCAGCTAGCCCCCACCCATGTACCAGGCCTCTATTCTATCTAATAAAAGAGTAATATGCAGATTAATCATCACTCCAACACACAAGATGACTGGCCCCATGTAGTCAAAAGATCCTGCCCCCACGTAAACACAAGATGGCCACCACAAGATGGCCAGCAGGGGAGAGCAGTTGGCAGAGACCAGGCCTACAAGAGAGGGCAGTTGGGGGTGATCAAGCCTGCAAGGGAGGGCAGTTAGGGGTAACCAGGCGAGCAGAGGAGGGAAGTTGGGGGAGGAGGGACAAGGCCTGCAGGGGAGGGCAGTTAGGGGCAAACAGATTGGCAGGAGAGCCATTAGGCATCAATCAGACTGGCAGGGGAATGGTTAGGGGGTGATCAGGCTGGCAGGCAGAAGCAGTTGTGGGCAATCAGGAAGGCAGGCAGGTGAGCAGTTGGGAGCCAGCTGTCCTGGATTGTGAGAGGGATATCCGGTTGCTTGTTTAGGCCAGATCCAGAATCAGGCCTAAATGGGCAGTTGGACTTCCCTCAAGGGGTCCCAGGTTGGAGAGAGTAGACTGGGCTTAAGGACACCCTCTCTTCCCCGCCCCCCAACCCCCCACATGAATTTCATGCACTGGGCCTCTAGTTAGGGAAATAAAGATTAACCCTACAATGAGGTATCACCTCACATGTGCTAGAATGGGTATTATCAAAAAGGTAAGAGGTAACAAATACTGGCAGGGATGTGGAGAAAAGGGAACCTTTGCACACTGTTTGGGAATGTAAATTAGTAGAGCCATATGGCAAGCAGTATAAAGGATCCTCAAAAAATTAAAAATAGAAGTACCATATTGCGGACTGAGTCAGTACCGAACATCTCTGAGAGTTGCAGGAACAGTACTGGTAATGCCTCACATCTAGAGTAAAACTACAGTTTTGAAATGAAATTAGATACAATAGACTGTCTACTTGAATTTCTGTAAAGTCCTCTGTGTTTGAGGAAATTCAAAAGATAGCCCTATCTACACCTCCTAACCTAATAACAGCTTGTTCCCCTTCAATGCCAATATCAAAGCTAAATTGAAAATAGATGTTCAGTTTATTCAACTGTTCTTTTCCCAAAAATCCACCATCCTCCCTTTCAGAGAGCATTCTACGACACCTCATGGGAACCTCCAACAAAGCTATATAAAATAATGAGGGGAAGGGAGGCCAAAAACAAAAACCAGTTAGTACATATATGGAGACACACACACAACAAGGAAGAAAAGATACATAGATAGGATAGTTTTAGTATGGAGGTTCTTCAAGAAAATAAGAATAGAGTTACCATACGACCCAGCAATTCCTCTTATGGGTATATACCTGAAAAATCTGTATTTATTTGTTAAGATATATGTATCCCTATGTTCATTGCAGCATTATTCACAATAGCCAAGGCATGGAAACAACCTGTGTCATTTGACAAATGATTGGATAAAGCAGATGTGGTACATATATACAATAGAATACTACTCACTCTTAAAAAAAAAACAATGAAATATAAACATTTGTGACAACATGGATGGATCTTGAGAATGAAATAGGTCAAATAGGAAAGGACAAGAACAATGTGATTTCACTCACATGTGGAATATAAAACAGGAAGCAACAAATGAACAAACAAAGCAAACAAACTCATAGACAAAGACCGCAGTATAAGGCTGTTATCAGAAGGAATAGGGGGGAGTAGAAGGTAAAGGGGGTCAAATATATGCTGACTGAAGGAGACTAGACTTTGGGGTGGTGAGCACACAATGCAATACACCGATGGTGTATTCTATAACTGTACACCTGAAACCTATATACGTTCATTAACCAATGTCACCCAATACAGTTAACATTTTTTTATTTTTGCTTTTCTTTTTAAAAATCTTCATTGTTGAAAGTATTATATGTCCCTTTTTTCCCCCCCATTGACATCTTCTAGCCCCCACCCCGCCTTCTGCCCCAAGCCTCCACCCCACTTTGTCAGTGTTGATGGGTTGTGCATATATGCATACAAGTTCTTTGGTTCTTTTCTCACCCACCACCCTCCCCCCTGCCTTCCCTCTGAGAATGCAGTCTGTTCCATGCTTCTTTGTCTCTGGATCTATTTTGTTCATTAGATTCCACATATGAGTGAGATCATGTGATTCTTGTCTTTCTCTGACTGGCTTATTTCGCTTAGCACAATACTCTCCAAGTCCTCCCATGCTTTTATATGAAAGCAAAAGGAGTTATCACTCTCCTTGATAAGAATTGAAGGGGCCCTTAGGCCTCATATCATGCAGACTATTAAGGCAATCCACCTATTTTGCGGCTTTTTCCACTTCTAGTTATATCCCCGAAAGCACTGAAAGTTGGGATTCAGGTTTTTGTATTCCCATGTTCGTGGCAACATTATTCACAATAGCCAATGGTGAAAATAACACAAATGTGCATCAGTGGATGAACAGATACACAAAATGGAGTATATACATACAATGGAATATTGCTCAGCCTTAAAAAGGAAGGAAGAAAATTCTGACACATGTTATTACATGAAATAACCTTGAGGTCATTATGCTGAGTGAAATAATCTCCACTGATTTAAGGCCTGTGGAGTACTCAAATTTCAACACAGAGAGAGTACAACAGTAGTTACCAAAGGCTGGGGACAGAGGGGATAGATGTTATTGTTTAATAGGTACAAAGCTTCAGTTTAGGATGATGAGGTTATGGAGATGAACAGTGATGACGGCTGCACATCAATGTGAATGTACTGAATCACACCGAGCTTTACACTTAAATTCGTTACAGTTGTCACTTTTATGTCATGCATATTCTACCACAATTGAAAAAAAAAAAGTCTGCTGTAAAAAAGAAAAATGCAGCCGAAACCGGTTTGGCTCAGTGGATAGAGTGTTGGCCTGCGGACTGAAAGGTCCGGGGTTCAATTCTGGTCTGGGGCACGTACCTTGGTTGAGGGCACATCCCCAGTAGGGGGCATGCAAGAAGCAGCTGATTGATGTTTCTCTCATCAATGTTTCTAACTCTCTGTCCCACTCCCTCTCTGTAAAAAAAAAAAAAAAAAAAAAAAATCATAAAATATATTTTTAAAAAATAAAAATGCATATACTGAGAGCCCAACTATCCACCACTGACTGTTCAGAAGGGTCCTTCAATTAGCCCAGATGCGTCTACTATAGGTGAAGGGGTATGTGGTCAAACCAGTGAGGCCCATGTGTGTATGTCTCCTGCCTCATGAAAAGCCCATGTTGGGGCTCAACATTGATCTCAGCTGTTGGCAGATTGGAAGCCTGGCATCAGTGGCCGCCACATCAGCCTTTGGGAAAGAAGTCCATATTGTGGGGCCATGCATAACCTCCATCCCTGCCACCATGTGGCTTAGTCCATGGGCTACTGAACAAACACCAAGGTGCCGTGGGGAGAGCCTGGCCAACCGCCACAATTTGTTTACTGCTTTTGCTCCTTAGTATTGCTCAGACTTTCCTGTTTCTTTGTTTCATAACCTAAAGATGTAAGTTGGATGCATGATCATCCATTACAGTGAGTATCCTCGTTGAAGCTCATTCTCTTTCCTTGACTTCAAGAAGGCAGTGTGGCTCTTCGGTGTGCGTCTACATCAGAGGTCGGCCCAGGAGGGTCAGGGTCAAGACTAAGAATGCTCCAGCCCCTTTGGATATTACCAAAGGCACCTAGTATCTGCTGTTGGGTTGGGCAAACGCTCCACCTTGCATCAGGTGTTCTTGCTGTGCTTTCTTTCCAATGAAAACTTTGGCTACCATGGGTCTTAGTTCCCACCTCCATCAGCTGAGCCCTGCTTCCCTCTGCTTCCCTTAGCACTGACACCACTACTGTGCACGGCTCATGGCTGTGACTGATTTGTCCCCACCGATTTGTACTTTGGGAGTCATGGAGGGGTGGGTCATAGGAACATCTCCTCGCCTGTCAATAGGGGTTTTGATTTTGCAATCTAGTTAACATTTTTATGTGAGGATTCACAGAAATCCACAAAGTATGCCACCACAGCCTTCATATGCCCAGAATTTATTCCCCCTTGCTTTTAACCATCCACTGGCAAATGGTCATCATCATCTTTACTGCGGTATTCAACCAGTGTTTGGGTGGATTTGTCTCCATGGTTTCCAGTTCTCTAGCTCACGCTTTCTTCTTATATCTCCCTCCTCCCTTCTGAGTTTAGTTTTCTTCTTTCTGGTCTATATCTCCCTCAGCACTTCTCTGAGGAAAGACCTATTAGTAATCAATGTTCTTAATCTTCACCCATAAGTATCTTGTATCTTTCCCCTCTGCTCTTGGTTAATAGTTTAGCTGATTATATCATTCTAGATGAAACTATTGTGCCATGGCCTTCTCGCTTCTAGAGTTTCATAAGTCTGTTATGTTATTATTTGTCCCTCCCTAGACAATTCCTAAATTCAGTAGGGTAAAGTTGTCAGGTGGCAGCAAGGTGAGCACTAAGAGGAGAAAATAAGATTTAGTAAAAAAGAGGAGAGCGCTTTAAATGGCAAGCATTAGCCATGAGCAGCAGCCAGGCAGGGCGCTGCAATGATCCCACATAGAGACATAGTAGTGCTGGTCAGGGACCCCCACTCTGAGGAATCCCCACTCAAGGCCCACTCCTGGGAGGACAAGGACCTTTTCTGGCCTCCAGGAAGCTGAGCCTGGGGCTACTCAAACAGCCTTCTTGCTATTTCCCAAAGACCTGTCCAAGCTTCATGCCACAAAGAACAAGTCTCCCTGAACACGCTGGGAGGGGACAGCCTAGAGGCTAAATGAGTGTGCCCTCCACCCCCTTTCAAAAGAGACCTCAGCCCAACTTCACTCCCAGGCCTGAGGCCCATACTCAGACACCCACACTCTTCACCCTCATCCCCACATCCTTTCACTCGCTTAAGTGCTCCAGATCAGGCCCCACTGATGTCTCTTAATTCCCGAACAACCTGTCCTGCCTTAGGGGCTTTGTGTCTTTCCAGTTTCGAACTATCCATAGCTGTTACCCATTTTCACTCAAGTTTTGAGTGGCTCCTTCTCATTCAAGTCTCAGCTCATGTGTTACCTCCTCGGTGAAGTCTCTCCCAACCAAACTCAAATTGTTCCCACACCTACCCAAATATCCCTCCTCAGCCCCAAGAAGCACTGTTAAATCTTCCCACTGTTTTACCCATTGTTTTACTTGTCCTCCATGACGGTGAGGGCCCCAACGATCATGTTCACCATTATATCCCTATGACATAAAGATTATCAAATAAATGGTCAAGTAGATCCCCAGCTTAAGATGGTAGGTTGAATCTGGCATTAACTCCATTCTCTTCCAAATTTGCACTAAAATGAAATTAGAGTGGTTGTTTTTTTTTTAAAAAAAAAGGCCTAAACTCACCAAAAGGGTGGGAGATAAGTCAGTTTGGAATCTGAAACTGATACACAAGTGGAATCCTCTTAGCAAGTTCAAGAGAGCAGGTTCCTATGAGTTAAAGGAAAGACCCAGGAGAGCCTGATTATTCCATGGAAAGTCTCTGGCTCAGGGAGACTGGAGCTCTTCATGGACAGAAACAGTTTGGGGCTCAGAAGGACCTTCAAACACCATTTCTATCGCCTACTCGTTTCTACTCAAGCAAAGCCCTGTCTTGAGTCCGTTCAGTTCCAAAATGTAATACACAGCCCCACCATTTCTATCGCCTACTCGTTTCTACTCAAGCAAAGCCCTGTCTTGAGTCCATTCAGTTCCAAAATGTAATACACAGCCCCTTCTCTAGGGGTTGTTCTAAGATGGTGGTGTTGGGAATGCGTGGCCCAGGGTAGGTACACCTCCAATGACATTTAAGAGCAGGCGATAGATGGGCCAGGGGTGTCCTTGGACCAGGTCGGGCACCTCAGTCCCCCGGAAGAGCTCACCTTGGAAAGGAACTGAAAATGGCATCACTCAGTAGGAGGTCCAAGATTTATAGCCAAAGCCATCTCATAGCCAGACCCCGCATGCTCCCAGACATTTCTTTTTCCCCACCAGGCAGGTGAACCTCCCAGGGAATCAGCTAGCCTATGGAGAACCAGGGATCAAGGGCATTTCTAAGCAGCCAAAAGATGCTACAATCACAGGCTATATTTAACCTGCTCTTACCCATAAACTGGTTAATTGCCTAAGGTACTCTTCTTGTGACATTCCCTTAAGTTCTAGGGACAGAGTTCCCGTCCAACTTAAAGCTGGGCTTCTCCAGGGCCACCTCCCACTCTTGCCTCATTCCTACAGATACTGCCGAGATCCTTTGCACCAGATTCTCTGCAGCTCTCCCTGTGTAGTTTGTGTTCCAGGATTTATTCTGCTTCTCCATACAGGGTCTCCAGGAACCAGCAAAGGGAACTGGGGTTAGAATGGACCAGAATAGGACAATGAGATGAGAATCCTACAGATATCTTGCCAAGGGCCAGGATAATCACTGCTTTAGCTGGCATTGGCTTTGTTGTAGCTTTTTGGACCAAAGGCTGAGCAGCCAGGAAACTGAGCAAGCCACAAGTAGGCAAAGGGAAATGGGTCTATCATCAAGACCTCCTGCCCTTCCCAGGCTCATGGTCACCAGCCAACATTGATAAATATAAGGGGAAGTGGCCATTGTGACTTGTTACTATTAAGGAGATTTTACTCATAAAAATCTCATCATAAACCAAATGAAAACATCCCACATCAGATGACTATATTTTTAGTTTTTACATGATGTCCCTACTTTTGCCATTTCATTTATACCCAAAATATATTACTTCAGACACTTGGGAGATGCCTCTTGTGTTACAAATTAACAGACACTTTCATTTAGTTATCATCAAGAAATCAATCACGCCCTAACCAGTTTGGCTCAGTGAATAGAGCGTCAGCCTGTGAAATGAAGGGTCCCAGGTTTGATTCTGATCAAGGGCATTTACCTTGGTTGCAGACACATCCCCAGTAGAGAGCAGGAGGTAGTTGATACGTTTCTAACTCTCTCTCTCCCTTCTTCTCTGTAAAAAACTAATAAAATACATGTTTTTTTTTAAAAAGAAATCAATCAAAAGGATTTCAAGTAAACTGTTCGTTTATTTGCATTGGGACTGCAATATAGCAATTTCCAGTGAATATGCAGAATTGCAAGGAAATGACAGAACAAGGTGAGGGTCAGATATGTGAATGGCAGATTCTTATTTCTTCCACTCGTTCTTGTCGTAGTCCCACTTGGCAGAGAAGCCCTGGATCGGGCTGACCTTCATGTCGAGCATCCTCTTGGTCTGCTTGGCCACCCACTCCTTATCGAAGGTGTGCGGGATGGGGCCATACACTACAGTCCAAAACAATGTCATGATGTCTCATTATGAACATTATCTTGACGAGTTGTTTCTGAAATAATGTGCTATACTGGTTAGGTCTGCTACAACATACTGGCAAGCAGGTCAGTGAAGTCATCTGCTACTCAACACCAATGCCTATGCAAATGCACTGGTTTTGAATTCTGGGCACTGACAACTCTTCATAGTTCCAAGTTATTCCTTTGTAAGTTAGCAATTAAACACTTAAGCTAAAATCAGAATGTCTTCTCTCTAGGATATAGCTAATAGGGTTATAGAGTAGCACAGAGCATAAACAGAGCCAAGGTAACTTGGGAGAGGATCAAAGATATATCCACAATCAAATCACAAGTACAAGATTATTATCTACTCAGAATGGGAAAATACCTATTCTGCCTGGACATACAGAACACAGAAGAGGCAGCACTAGGATGAGTAGAAAACCCTAACACTGGGCAGAAACTATTAGGTCTTCTGACCCAGAATTCTAGTTATTGTGATACAGTCTCTAAACAGCTAAACGTCCTTCAATGAGTAAGTTTTCTTTTCTTTTATCGAACCTTTACTACATCACCAGGTAACTGACTGGTGAGCAAATATCTACTGAAAATGTGGTGTACTGTACAAAGTAGGTAAGCAGTTCACTACCATTCAGTTATGGCTCACTCTGAATGAGATTCTGGCTTAGACAGCTTCAGTTCACACAAGCCAGTCTCACAAACCTGATTCACAGTCCTGGGATGGAACCTAGACTGGAGGACCCTATCTTATGTGAAGGTTCCCCTACCCCAGCCCACTCCTAGAAAGAAGCCGTGCTGGCTAATTCCAGCTCTTGTGTTGCTGGGGCTTTTCACCTGAACCATTCCAGGCACACAGCCCTTGTTTCCTCTCTACTCACCATAGCGCTTCTCCCACATCAGAATGAGAGCAGTGAAGCCGATGAAGAACATAGCCGCACCCACAACTGTCTTCCATTCATTCGTGCTCCGGTTCATCTCAGCAAAGCTCTCGCTGAACTTAATGCGATACACTGGAAACATAAAGAACAGCCAACAAGCTATGGAGACCAACCACTCCCTCATCCGCAATGTTCCACCATTTGTCCCCGCTCTACAGTGAAGGATGAACATGGAGCCGAGAAATACAACAGAGGCCTGAGGCCATAATACACTCATGCATGTACACACAAAAGCTGTTACACATGCACATAAGGGGTGAAGGAAGTGAGAAAATGCACAATGTTTGCTTTGGGCAAAATAAATAATAAAAATTAGAGAAATGAAAAAAACTGAAATTTTTCCATAGAATATAGTATAAGGGACAATTTAATTATTTTCATTCCCCTTTCCTACCTGATGTTTTGATAACATTACGTCAATAATTTATAGTAAACCCAGTCCCACCCAGTGGAGGCAGAAATGCTGCATCCACATGCTACAGACTCAACTGACCCAAACTGAACTGTTCTGCATCCATGTTCATGCTTCTCCCAGGGTAAGAGCCCCATAAGCACAAAGGAGCAGACCCCAGAAATTGGGCCCTGGAACAGCCCCACAGAAACAGCACACCAAGCCTTGGTGTCTGCTAGTCTCTGAGTAGCACCCCAGTGCTCATAATAAAAATGATCTCTCACGCATTCTATCTTCCTTCCCTTCAATACCCACATTCTACTTTTTCATCAACCGACAGACTATTCCAAGGGTTCTTCTCCTTCTCTTTTAATGCCTTCTGGCTGGCAGAAAGGTTCTTGACATGGGCCACATCGGGCAAGGGATAGTCACGTCGGTCAACATAACCCGGGAAAGCAAAGTCATCACTCTTCACAACACTTCCTAAAAAATAGTGAATAAATATTTGAAAATTCACATAGTTACAAACCAGGTGGTACTTTCTAAAAACCAAAATAAGCACATGTATGCACACTCTGAAAACCTGTCATCCTAAGGGACTGCAGCCACTGTTTCAAATAGCTGAAGGACTATCATATGGAACAGGAAGCAAAATTGTCCTGTGTGGCCAGGACAATTGAGGATGGTAGGTAGACAGTAGCAGGTTTCACCACAGCAAAACAGAAGCTTACCAGGAACAGCTGCTCAGAGAGGCAGCACTTCTTGCAACTAAGAATATTCACGCAGAGGCTAAGACCTTTAATGCTCCCGGGATTCCCTGCCCTAGATGGAGACTGAACTAAAGGAAGACCCTTCTGCAAGTGACGCAAACTAATGAAAAACAAAAATATAAAACTCATAAAAAAAGTACATATTCACTCTAGCCGGTTTGGGCCAGTGGACAGAGTGTTGGCCTGCAGACCAAAGAGTCCCAGGTTGATTCAGGTCAAGGACACGTATCTTGGTTACAAGCTCCTTCCCAATCTGGGCCCTGTTTGGGGTGTGTGCAGGAAGCAACAAATCAATGTGTTTTTCAAACATCAATGTTTCTCTCTTTCCTTCTCTCATCCACTCTCTCTAAAAGATCAATGGAAGCCCAGCCAGCATGGCTCAGTGGTTGAACTTGGACCTATGAACCACGTAATCATGGTTCAATTCCCGGTCAGGGCAAATCCCCAGGTTGTGAGCTCGATCCCCAGTGTGGGATGTGCAGGAAGCAGCTGATCAAATGATTCTCTCTCATCACTTGTTTGTCTCTCTCTCCCTCTCTCAAATCAATAATATATTAAAAAAAAAAAAAAAAACGATCAATAGAAAAATATCCTCGGGTGAGTGTTAACAAAAACAACAAAAAGTACTTAAAGTTGAGAAACAAAGACATATGAAAAGATGGCTACTGCACCAGTTTGTTATGGGGGGCAGGGGAGGGAGGAGGGGGAACACGTGTGTCCAATAGAGGCTGCTGTTAGCTAGCTCCTTAGAAATGTATATCATGAAACCATTCATTCACCTATTCAACAAATGTTACTGAGCACCTGCTATATATGCTAAGTGTGGTTCTAGACATCTGAAATCATCAGTGAACAAAGTATAGATTACCACCTACTGGTGACTACATGCTCAAAATGGGAAACGAACAATAAACTTAACAGACATGTAAATTACAGAACATGTCAGAAAATGAGCAAAAGGAAATCAAGAGAATATATGTATAGCAAGAAACAACTCACTAAAGTAGAGAGAAGATCCATGTGTTCAAAAGGAAAATACAATCCTGTGTAGGGAGCAGTTATAGGGTTAAGCCTAAGACTGACCTGGTGGCAAAGCCAAAAACAAGTCCTAGCTTAGAGGGCACAGCCCTCTTAGCATAATTAAGCTTGATCTTGGGATGCTCCCTACATCTTTCCTGGGTAGCTAATGGGCTTTGGGAGGTGCAGCAAGTGCTGCCTAAACAAGTGAAACTCACAAGAACATTGATGTTTCTACCCCTTTTCCTATCCCTTCTTCTCTGAATCAATAAATATACATTAAAAACATATATATATATATATATATATATATGCCTAGTGATGCCATAGCCTGTGTAACATTGTAGCACAATGCATTACATAACACATTATTTTATATGTTGTGGTAATGCTGGTGTAAACTTACTGCACTTCCAGTCTTATAAAAGTATACATGTACAATATATATAATAAATGACTGTTACTGGTTTATGTCTTCACTATATTGTACTTTTTATTATAGTGTCCTCTTCCTACTTAGAAGTTATCTGTTAACAGTATGCCATTTCACACTGGCAGCAGCCTCATATGTCTCGAGTTTACCATTCTTGATTACATTGTTTTCTCTTGTGCTTCACTTAACCTCATGTTGTTTTGTTCAGTGACATGCTGCACAGACTTGTAGCTTAGGAGCAATAGGCTATGCCACACAGCCTAGGTGTGTAGAGGCTCCACCATCTAGGTTTGTGAAATTGCCCAAGACACATTTGAAATTGCCTAATGACTCAGCATGTATCTGAGTTGTTAAGCGGAAAACCTAGGAGCACTCTAAGCATAATACTGCATTTTCCAAAACAAGACTGTCAAATTTGTGATCTCAGGGCTGCTAGAGGCTCTTTAGCACTTAGGGCTGGATTTCCAATAAATGGAGGGTGGCAAGAAGCAAAGGTTAACTTACCAAACATTTCTTCTCAAAAGAGAGAAAAGGGTTTGATTGGCCTGTGGACCTGAGGGTCCCGGGTTCAAGTCCCGGTCAAGGGCAAATATCATGGTTGCAAGCTCTTCCCTGGCCCAGGCCCTGGCAGAGCATGTACAGGAGACAACCAATGTGTCTCTCTCACATCATTCTCTGTATTTCCCTCTCAAAATAAAGAAAGAAAGAATACCCTTGGGTGAGGTTAAAAATAAAAAAATAGAGAGAAAAGCCCTAACCGATTTGGCTCATCGCCTGCATATTGAAGGGTCCTGGGTTTGATTCCAGTTAAGGGCGCATGCCCAGGTTGTGGTCTCTCTTATTGTTGATGTTTTATCTCTTTCCCTCACCTTTACTCTCTGAAATCAATAAAAATATATTTTCTTTATTTTAATA
>PVJN01018074.1:0-39574 GCA_004026805.1 Lasiurus borealis
GTGGGTGGCTCAGGTGGAGGAGGGTTGCAGGGTGTGGGTGGCTTAGGTGGAGGAGGGTTGCAGGGTGTGGGTGGCTCAGTTGGAGGAGCCTCGCAGGGCAGTGAAGGCTGAGGAGCATTGCAGGGCATGGGCAGCTGAATTCAAGGAGCCTCGCAGGGTGGGGGCTGTGAGCATGGAGCTTAGAGGGGCAGGGACAGAGGTGGAGGAGCAACACCTGGTGGCGGAAGTGACCCTGATTGTAGCTAAACCTACCAACCTTAACTGCTCACGATTTAATTGTGTGCTGAGCCTCTAGTATCAGATAAGATTAGAAGTAGTGATTAAGAAATAGACATGCACAGCCTGCAGACTGAAAGGTCCCAGGTTCGATTCCGGTCGGGGGCATGTACCTTGCTTGCGGGCACATCTCCAGTGTGGAGCGTGCAGGAGGCGGCTGATCGATGTCTCTCTCTCATCGATGTTTCTGACTTTCTATCTCTCTCCCTTCCTCTCTGTAAAAAATCAATAAAGTATATTAAAAAAAAAAAGAAATAGACATGCAATAAAGGATGAGATTTAAAACTCTATGGCACAAGTGCATGATTAGAAAGGAATAGGATTCAGAGTCATATGGGAAATTAGGATAAAGTTCTACAACACAGAAATTGTGCAACAAAATTGAGGGTCGTTTTTAAGACCAGAAAATATGCTGTAAATTAAAATTCACAAACAACTGTAGCATTTCTGCAAAGTTAGGTGAATTGGCTTCAATGCTTAGAAAATGTAAATTGTCACACAATGTTGCTATCAGTGTTCTTAGAGGTAGCTCTTAAATTGTTATTGTTTGTGGTGATGGTGTATTAATGAGTACAGAAAGAACAGATAAAGTTAGGTAATAGGAGAAATAGTTAAACTGATTTTTTTGTGGGTTTTTTTTTTTTTGCATCCACAAATTCATGATTTGTGAAGTAAATTTTTAATGTTTTTATTTAATCCCCCAAACATAATCTTTACCCAAAACAATTTACCACAATGGAAATAACTCAGTTTTTTTTATTTTTAAATTTAAGTCAATGCCATACCTAATTGAATTTCATTGTTTTTCAACCCATCACCTATTGTTCCAGTTAATTATTTCTTTACAAATTTTCCTAGTTTCAGCTTTTACCAGTTCTCACAGTCAACACCGACAGTAGCCTTTGAGTCTTATAATCAAAACCTACCTCAGCCATTAAATAACTAAATTTTAGCAAAATTTTCTTCTGTGATTTCCTTGTTCCCATTTGTAATTCCTGTTTTATATTCAGACTAGAGGCCTGGTACATGACATTTGCACACTGGAGGTGGGTGTTTCCCTTAGCCCAGCATCTGCCCTCTCTCCATCTGGGACGGCTCAGGGGATGTCTGCCTGCTGGCTTTGGCCTGGGCCTAAGCTAACAGTCAGACATCCATCCCTCTTGCAGTCCAGGGCTCTCGCACTCCGGGACACCTTGCTTCGTACCTCCCACCTGCAACGGAGGTGGGAGAGGCTCCCGCCACTACCACTGTGATCACCCAGCTTCTGGTTGAGCAGAGTTCCTCCTGTGGGAGCGCACTGACCACCAGGGGGCAGCTCTTGCATTGAGCGTCTGGCCCCTGGTGGTCAGTATGCATCATAGTGACCAGTTGTTCTGTCATTTGGTCAATTGTATATAATCATTTTATTATATAGGGTACTGCATTCCCATTAATTTTCTCAAATCTGTGTTGTTTTTTTTAATGCAGTGTTCTTGTGAACCCTTTCCCATGGCTTTCATTGCCAAGTGGATCAAGTCTTTCACAATGTTATATTGACCTATATTCTCAGTACAAAATAAACCCTAAGATTATTATTTATAATTTTAAAATTGCTATTTTATTTTTTTCTTTTGCATTTTTCTGTTATTCCCTCATTCCTAGAATACTCCCTCTTCTTTGTTTATAAAGTTGTACAAATTTGACTTGGAGTAATCAAATATCATTTTTATTTTCTATTTGATGTCTTTTGAATATTTTGCCTTATCTGGATATTCTTGATCTTCTGACCATCTATTGAGATCTCCCTATATCTGTATTTTTGTATGGATCAGTACTTAGCAAAAGTAGTAAATTCTTTCATAAACTATGCTTCAGTTACATATTTAGTGTGGGTTATTGAAAAAACAAAAGGGCAGTCGAAAAAGTGACAGAAAAATAGCAATTAGGTTAGTAAAAACAAACAAACCAAAACAAAACAAAAATAAATGAACAAAGCAATCCTACAAGTTGAAATATAATTTTTTTCCCCTTTTCTGTGTTCCATTAGCATTGTTTCTCTAAATGATCCGATGTTTGATTTCCCTGCAGAGCCAGATTCTCTTCACACCCTCCAAAGTTAAGGACTCCGTTTCGACTTCCCCACACTCTGGCTTTGTAGTAAGACAATTATCTTGTGATACAAACTCTGGGCTTCACATAGCAAACTTCTTTAAAAGCTGGGACTTTAAAAAAAAACTTTGAAAACACAATGCATTATTGATCTGATTGTTTAATGCCCCACCGATTGCTTTTTCTGGGGCTTAGTTCCCACGTTCCCTTTTGATGTTGCAGTGGAAGAGGTGAGTGCGTGCCACACCAGCAGCCTAATTAGGAGCACTCCTGTGGCTAGAGCGTCCCTCGGACCATCTTCACGCTCTGTCGTCACGTCCTGAAATATTCGGGGTGGGGAAATGCATCTGATCAAGGCCAACTGACTCAGGTTCTAATCACAGATACTTCATCAACCGACAGAGGCAAGCTTCAGTAGGTACATCCCTTCCAAATCTGGGGCAGCTTCCACTCGATTTCAGGAATCAGCGGGGACACGCAGCTGGAGGAGAGGAGAACGCTTGCTGTAATTGAAAATTGCCTGGCGGCTTGTTTGTGATTAAAATGAAGTTCGGTCCCTTGGATTCTTGTTTAGCAATTACATCCGTTTTAGCGAGGCGATGGAATATTGTTCGTTGTCCTGAAATGATCAAACGTGTACAGACCTGCACCAGTGCTGGATATTGCAGGCGCATGTGGGTTTAAGAAAATGTGGCCCAATTGATGACCGCAAGCAGGGGGCCGTCTTTCAGAGTAATAAGAGAAATAACCAGCTCACTTAGATTATCTGTCTGACTCGAAATCTCAGAATCAAGCGGAATAATTATATTAGCACGAAACTGAATGACAAAGCCGAGTTTCCTACGTAGAAATGAACTCTCTCCAAGCCAGGCGACCTGTGCACACACTTCTTTTGTTCAAGCTTTTCCACTTCACTTGCTTCCCCTGTGAGTCTGCTGTGCTGGTGTATGCAAATAAATTTGTGGTTAATAAAATCCATGCTCGTCAACTTGCCTCCAAATTTCATTGCTTCCCAGCAGCTGCTTCAAATAAATAAAACGCAGGTAACATTTAAAAGGGGAAGGAAATATTTCTGGATCATCTAGAAAGAGTTCGTTCTCAGCAACTAAATAACAGAGTGAAATTTATTTGACTCACTGTGCAGCTCTGGGAACCTGCAATCTTCCTCCACCTTCTTGGGGATGCGGTTTTTGATGGCTTTGTTTTTTAGCTAATATTTTTCACTGTTGAGAGGCTTATGCACATTTCCCTCCACTTTAATCTGTTTTCCCATAGAGAATGCAATAAATTCCCTTGCAAATATTTGCATGTCTGTGTATCTCTCTTGGTAGGTTGTTTACAGGAAGGCTCTCGTATATGTTAGATGAGTTCACCTGAGTAGCAACCTCTTCTTTGTAAATATTGCCCGCGTGACAGTTCAAAATCTTTCAGAGATGTCCTATATAATAAAGAGGTAATGTGCAAATTGACCTTCATTCCCTCGTACAAGATGGCCACTCCCATGTGATCAAAGATGGCCACCACAAGATGGCCAACAGGGGAGAAGAGTTGTGGGCCATCAGGACAGCAGAGAAGGGTAGGTAGGGGGGACCAGGCCTGCAGGAGAGGGCAGTTGGGGCCGATCATGCCAGCAGGGAAGCAGTTAGACATTGATCAGACTGGCAGGGGAGGACGTTGGGGGTGATTGGGCTAGCCAGGCCTGCAGGGGAGGGCAGTTGGGGCCAATCATACCAAGAGGGAAATAGTTAGGCATTGATCAGACTGGCAAGGGAGTGGTTAGGGGGTGATCAGGCTGACAGGCAGGTGAGTGGTTGGGAGCCAGCAGTCCTGGATTGTGAGAGAGATATCTGATTTAGGCCCAATCCCTGTAACTGGCAGTCCAGTTGGACATCCTCCAAGGGATCCCAGATTGGAGAGAGTGCAGGCTGGGCTCAGGGACACCCCCCAGTGCACAAATTTCATGCACTGTGCTCTAGTTTTTATAATCATTACTACTCTAAGTCCACATTGTATTATGAATTGCAGAAGGAAATAGAAGGGTTGGTTTAGATTGGGTCTCTGAATAGGTGGATTGGTCTTAGTTTTATTTCACAAAAACTTTTGAATCATTTTCCCTCTCCCCAAAGACACATTTCTGACTGGTGTTTGATTGTTATTCTTTTTTGAAAGATGTTATAAATTGATTTTTAAAGAGAGAAGAAGGTAGAGGAATAGAGAAATGAAAACATCCATGAGAGA
The DNA here is from genome assembly GCA_004026805.1 of Lasiurus borealis. Classification (NCBI taxonomy): domain Eukaryota; kingdom Metazoa; phylum Chordata; class Mammalia; order Chiroptera; family Vespertilionidae; genus Lasiurus; species Lasiurus borealis. The sequence goes on from PVJN01018074.1 coordinate 4,603, forward strand.
GAAACATCATCAACTTGCTGCCTCCTGTACACCCCCTGCAGGGGATCAAACCAGCAACCAGGATGTGAACTAGTGACTTTTTAGTTTATGGACTGATGCTCAACTGCTGAGCCACATTGGTGCAGGCTGATTAGTATTCTTGACCCACTTTATTGTAAATCACAAGTGGGCTAGCCTTGCCTTCTGAACCATGACTGTGCTCATTACCATGCTGACTTTAAAAGCTAGTTTTCATCTTTTAGTAAAGGAAAATATAAATATATAAAATATAAAGATACCCAGAAAATGAATATTTCACTGTGGTTTCTCACCTGGAAAAGGATCACATGCATTGAGAGAGATAAAGCAGAGTTTTAGTGTTCAAACGTTTGCTACATTTCTAACTTCTTTTCAATGTAAATGATATTAGTATGTCCTTTGCATGATACAACAACATTTGCATTAATATTAGCAGGAACTAATATTTTCAAACATTTTTGTTTATGTCCTCCTAAAAATAAATTTGGAAAAATACGTAGTTGTAGTACATTTTAAATTGAAATCTAAATATTTTCATAAGTTTAGATATTGTAAAAAGTATAATTCACACTTTTATGCACTTTACATATGTTTTCATCAAATTTTAGAGTTGTAGATTTAGCCGATTCTCTTTATAAATAATAATGACTCTATCATAATTAGAAAAACCAATTCTTTTTTAAAATATATTTTTATTGATTTCAGATAGGAAGGGAGAGGGAGCAAAATATCAATTCTGAGAGAGAATAATTGGTCCGTTGCCTCCTGTATACTTCCTACTGGGGATTGAGTCCACAGCCCAGGCATGTGACCTTGGCTGGAATTGAACTTGGGACCTTTCAGTCCACAGGCCAACCCTCTATCCACTGAGCCAAACTGTGTAGTGCAGAAAAACTAATTCTTAAGTTCAATCAACCAAATCAAACTGCAAGTCAGGAAAAGTATGATTTGTGTTTTGTTTTTTTTTACTTCGAAAGAACCTGTTAATGTATGCTCCCATGACAGCCACTTCACGTTTTCTGAAAGTATATCTATGATAGAGTACTAGATAGAGTCCATGGGAAATTGCTCATCGTATATTATTGGGGTGAAATAAGGCACTGCCCCTGCAATATATTTTGTTTGGCTCATAGCAGACCTTTCATTCAGCAAGACACTCAAATTTTCATGAGTCCTCAAGGTTTTTTCAGTGCTAGGATGGCTCTCTAATATGATTCAGATGGGAAAGTTGACTTAATTTTGTCAAATGAGAGGAGACAGGTTATTTTACAAAGAAATATTGGGAAGGAGAGCCAAGAGACCACAGTTTTTAAACATAAAAAAAGGACAGTAAGATATCTAACAAATAATTTTCTAAAAATTATTTCTGCTTGGGTATCTCCTAGAAAGACTATTCACAGCAGTATCTCCACCTCAGTTTGACTTTGCAGGCTTTTGCTTGAGATATCATGTAATCAGACTCCTCTACTTTTAGGTGAGAAAATAAGGCAGAAAATCAATATGCTAACTGCACCAAAAATTGTGTGTCCCCTTGCAGTCTGCAAAGCTAGTCATTTTATTCTTTTCTTCTTGAAATATGTCTCATTTGACTCTACCATATGTATATTATTCATTGTACAACAATAAAAATCTCTGTATTATTTTTTGCCTTGTTAAAATATTCAATTGATCACTACCTTTGGAGACTGAGAAAAAGTACCAGGTATTGTGGTTTCAAATCTAGGTTTAAGAAGTTTGCCTATTTTGTTTATGAGGGTAGAATAATGTCCAGAGTCATGTGATCTTGAAGGATATTGGAACATATTAAAAAGTATGTGGTTGTTCTCTTGTTCTACTTTGAGTATTATACACACCTTCCCACACACACACACTGAGTGGCCAGATTATTATGATCTCTGAACACATAATAATCTGGCCACTCAATGGACAGCCTGTATAATAAAATGCTAATATGCAAATTGTCCTCTCAAATAAGAGCTTGACCAGCAGACAGACCAGGCTGGCCGGATCCCATCCATGCATGAATTCATATCTACTTTGAGTATGTTATATATGGCCAGATTATTATGCATTCAGAGTTCATAAATTTATAAATTTTTTCACACAAGTGATTGACTATTTTTTCCCTCTGATTATCTCATTAAATAGTTTTGCATAATGATTTTCAGATACTATATAATTAGTAAGTATTAAATGATTTGGGTTAGTTGTCTTAATTTTAAAGTTATAGCCTGAAAAATAAATGTCAGCAGGAAAATCTTGCTCCACACTACTCAATTAAAAATGATTATTATAACCCATGCAAAGACAGCATATGGTCAAAATTTAATAGGAGGTCAAATACCACAAAGCAAAAAAAAAAAACTGAATTTGCATACATTTTTATCAGTTATAAAATTATTTTATTTGATACTAAGCACAGAATCCTGGGACCTTCAACTATTGGAATAAACATGAGTAAATTCCTTAAGTTCTGCAGTCTACATTTCAGCATTTGTCAAATAGGATTTTAAAAATTCAAAGACCTGAAAGACAGATAACATATTTTCTTTATATGTCATGATTTCCTATGGCTTTTTCTACAAAAATCTACCCACCTCCATGTTGTGCTAGGACATGTTTTGACTTTTCTATAATTTTCCTTAAAACCTTTTGCTACAGCAATGAATTCCTTTTTTTTTTTTAACTCCTCATCTACAAAAGGAAAATGACTGGTCTCTCATCTCCAGTTTTATGACTGTCATTAATGCAATCCATTAGTGATTCAAAAAAGTCAACTTTAGTGACAATCATATACAAGGGACTGGGGTGGTTCCTGATGCTTATGGCACATTCTATCCTGGATAAGCAACCACACAGAGCATTGCAACAAAAGTGTGTGAATGTCCATATAACTGAAGAAGGAAGCACCACAGTAAGACAACTTGGCTTTCAGTTAGTGTCATCCATGACATAGTCTCCTTATTCGTATTATTATCCATATATTTCCAGAGCACTTATAGCATCTTCAAAATTGAGGCACTTATTATCATTTATTTCATCAAGCCATGAACTTCTATTATATTGATTTGTGTTCCACCCAATTCCCTAACAAACTAATATAATGAAGGCCTCAAGTACACTTGGTTTTGTTCTAATTCTAAAATCTCAATGATAAATTGTTTTCTGCTTTACGTATATTAATTCATGTAACCCTTACAACAAAATGATGAGGTTACTATGGGTTGAATCGTGTCCCCTCAAAAAATATGTTGACCTTGGCCAGTGTGGCTAAATAGTCGAGCATCAGGCAATGAACCAGGAGGTCACAATTGATTCCTGGTAGGGCAAATGCCACTTGATCCCCAGTAGGGGCTGTGCAGGAGGCACCTAATTGATGATTTGCTCTCATCATTAATGTTTCTCTCTTTCTCCCTTCCTCTCTCTGAAATCAAATAAAACATGTTTAAAAAAAAATGTTGGAATTCTAATTCCTATTATCTCAGAATATGATCTTATTTAGAAACAGGGTCCTTGTAGAGTTTACCAGGATTGGCTCTAATGCAACATGTCTGGTGCGCTTACAGAAAGGGGAGGTTTGAACACACAGGCATGCACGGAGAAAGATGAAGTGAAGGGAGACAGGAAGAACATGTCCCTCTGCCAACCAAAGAATGACTGAAGAGGAGAGTATCTAGAAGAGGGCCATGGAATCAGTTATCCCCTAGTCCCCTCAGAGAGAGCATGGCCCTGTCAACATGTTAATCTTTGATTTCTGGCCTCCAGAACTATGCAAAAATAAATTTATGTTGTTCTAAGTCACCTAGTTTGTGGAACTTTGTTATGGCAGATCTAGGAAGCTAATAAAGTTAGTGTGTAGTAAAGAATTTAACCTTTTCCAAGGAGAGGTCTGTCCTTTGCTCTATATTTCTTGTAGGTGATCTCTAAACTCTTAAAATAGCTTGCCTGATAAAACTATCTTTTTTTGATAACAAGTCTTGGGGCATAAATCGTAGTGATATGACTTATTTGGGGCTTTTGGGATCCCACAGTATCAGCTCAACCTCTGGAACGCCTGGAAGTTAAAATCAACTATGTGAGCAGTCAATCATGTATATATTACTTCGCTTCAATCAAAATTCTGGACATCAGCCTGCGGTTAAGTTGGTTGGAGTGTCACTCTGTGCACCAAAGGGTTGCAGGTCAATGGTTCAATTCCCTGTGAAAGTACATGCATGAGGCAACCAATGGATGTTTCTCTCTCCCCCCTCCCACCTCTCTCTCTGTCTCTCTGTCTCTCTGTCTCTCTGTCTCTCTCTCTCTGAATCCCTTTCTCTTTCTTTTCCCCCTCTTCTCACTCTAAAAATCAATTAAAAATTTACACAAACACAAAACCTCAGACATCAAGTCAGGTGAGCTTCCCTGAGATCAATGACAACACTCTGCATATCAGGACTGGGAAGAGTTAGTGCTGTCTATTATTCCATTCAGAGAAGACAACAGGAAGCTTTACACTTAGAACTCTTCTGGTCTCTGCCACATGTGACTCTGCCTTTGGCTAATGTCAGTTTAAGTGCTTTTGCTGTAAACACAAACACACACACAGACACACACACACACACACAAGCAAAATCAATAAAACAAAAACATAAATGTGAATATAACAGCTTTCAATGTGTTCTGTTAGTTCTAGTGAATTATTGAGTGAAAGGGTGGTCTCACATCCCTAAACTAACAATAGTGTCAGAAGTGCAGATGGTTTTGGAGATTTCCTGAAATCTACTGAGGCATGCATTGTGGTAGGCCTTTTTATCACATGGGGTGATGAAAAATTCCAGTGCATCTTCTATTTGATTAAATTAGAAATCAGTATAGTATGACCTATAGGCCAAATAAAACCTTCCGATTGTTCTTGTAAATAAAATGTTATTGATATAAACTACACCCACTTATTTACATATTGACTGTGACTTCTTTTGCATTACAATAAAAGACTAATAATGACAGAGAATTTCTGGCCCTCAAAACCTAAAATATACACTGTCTGAGTCCTTATATATAAATGTGCTGAGCAATGCCATAACCATTATATTCTGTATGATTAAGTCCAGATCTAGAAAGAAACTGACATACTAGTTCAGAAATTCAGGATAGTATCCCATAATATCACAACCAATTTCCTGATACTATTATTAGTTGCAGTAGTATCTACCCTTATATTTATGTGTTAATCTTATGACCTTGGTCCACAGAAAGTAGTTAATAAATGTTACAATGATTTCAAAAAATCTTATTAGGCTTACTTTTATCTACAAAAAAAGTTCAAAATTGCTTCCATGTCATACAAAGCTCTCCATGATTTGGACCCAAACTTCTTTCCAATATCATTTGTAGCTGCTTTCATCCACATACCCTGTGATTCTATCACACTGACCATGACATGAACTTTCAGAATAATCTCTGTGCCTTAATTTATATTGATCCCTTACTATGGAATTTCCTCTTCCTCTCTTCTTTCTAATTACCAATCATCTTTCACAGCTGAGCTGAAATACCCTACTTCTAAAAATTTTTATGTCTCCTCCCGTGTGAATAATTCACTACTTGCTTCAAACTTTTACAAGTTGTATATGTCAACAAAATGTATCACAGAATTTCTTAATACTGTAGATGCTTTAAATGGGTGATGAAGAGATTAATATCACTCAAGGAAGATTTTTTTCTAGAGATATACAAGTAACTACTTATCAAAGTCTCATATCCTATCACTTGTAAAATTAATGGATAACTCAAATTTACTTCTTTTAGCTCTGAATGACTTCATTTGTATTACCTAGCTTCCAATGGGAGCGCTGATTGTCATCAGCATGTCGTATTTTTTCACTTGTCACAAGACTTTGCAGAGTGTCTGATAACATTGTAGTTGCCTAAAATTCATGTTGAATAGATGAATAAGAGTCATGATCAATTTAATGTATTTGTATCTTGCCTTCTTTCATTTGTGATGAAACTTTTGGCTATTATCCTTTATTTCAACACATCAAACTTCATTTTCTCACTATTTTTTCTAGACAAATTTAATCATAAAATGCCAGATGTTATTCATCGTTTAACCTATGTTGTAGCACAGGTAGCAGAGAGATAGTATTGACTATGTTTTATTATAATGTTATAAAGTTGTATTTAATGAATTATTTATTAAAATAGGTTGTCCAAAAATGTATGCACATTTTGAATAATTATTAATTACAATTGGTTAAATCTGAAAAGAAAGAAACATCAGTTGAGCTATCAGCTGTTAAAGTGTGTATACATTCTTGGGGGATACCCTATATTTGGTATGTGTAATAGCAGAGACTTTAAATAGTTTTGCATTTTTCTTTTTCTTTCATTAATTCTAAGTCCTAATTGCTAATGCAGCTGGGACAAAGTTCTCTTTAACCTAAGGCAGCCTACCTTTCCCCCTTCATCACACCATGCATACAGACATGATCACAAAGACTGATTCACCTATTGTTGAAAATATTTAGGTAAAATAAATCAATCCCCTAATCAGATTATTATTAGAAGCTGTTAGTCTTTAAGAAATAAGCTTAAAAAGCTTCTGCAGAGCAAAATAAACTGTCAACAAAACAACAAGGAAGTCCACTGCATGGGAGAATGTTATCTCTGATGAGGGTTGCCAATGATATCTCTGATGAGGGTTTAATCTCCAACATTTACAGGAAACTCACATAACTTAACAAAAGGAAGATAAACAATTCAATCAAAAAATGGGCAAAGGACCTAGATAAAAACTTTTTGAAAGAGGACATGCAGAAAGCCAAGAGACATATGAAAACATGCTCAAAGTCTCTAATCATCCAAGAGATGCCAATCAAAATTACAATGTGATACCATCTCACACCTGTCAGAATGGCTGTCATCAATAAATCAACAAATTGCAGGTGCTGGTGAGGATGGGGAGAAAATGGAACCCCCTTGCACTGCTGGTGGGAATGCAGACTGGTGCAGCCATTGTGGAGAATGGTATGGAGTTTCCTCAAAAACTAAAAATGGAGCTCCCATTTGACCCAGTGATCCCACTCCTAGGAATATATCCCAAGAAATCAGAAACGCCAATCAGAAAGGACATATGCATCCCTATGTTCACAGCAGCACAATTTACAATAGCTAAGATGTGGAAATAGCCTAAGTGCCCATCAGCAGATGAGTGGATTAAAAACAGTGGTCCATCTACACAATGGAATACTATGCTGCTGTAAAAAAGAAGGAACTTTTACTATTTGCAAAATCCTGGAGGGACCTAGAAAGCATTATGCCAAGTGAAATAAGCCAGTCTCAGAAAGATAATTACCACATGATCTCACTCATTTGTGGAATATAATGAATAATATAAACTGATAAAAAAAATAGATCCAGACACAGAGATGCATCAAACTATCAAACCTCAGAGGGAAGGCAGGGAAGAGGGGTGGTTAAGAGATCAACCAAAGGAATTGTATGCATATAAGCATAACCAATGCACATAGTCTCTAGGGGGTTGAGGGCATGTGCTGAGAGGTGGGAGTGGTCAGGAAGAGTTCAATGTGTGTGGGGGGGAGGAGACACATGTGATACTTCAATCAATAAATAATTTTTCAAAGTTATTTTTTTTTCTCTGTGGGTAAGTAAATGAAATATAAACTCTGTGTACTCCTTTCTCTATAGTCTGTGAGCTCTCTTAAGGAGATAGTTCCTAGTAAAATTTTATAGTAAATTATAGTAATTTGCATAGGTCTGATAAAACAATGAAGCAATTGTGGTAGAGGGTAGAGTATACATGCCTGACTGGCTTTAAAATCTCTGTTGGAAATGGTTTCAATACCAGATACTACCTCATTATTCACCATAATATGAAAAAAGAACTGAATTAATTCATGCGCCATAAAGTTTCTCCTACAAATAGGAATTATATCCAGAAACAAATCAGTATTTTATAATACGATGGCCACAGCCAAGTAGCTATAATTATTTGCTGTGCATTTCTCCTATAAAAGTCTGGGAGGGAGAAACAAATTATATATTCCAACTCAATCTAAGGCCACCATATAGTTATTCCTTTATCCCAGGCTACCCCTAGGATTTGACTGTATTTATTCAACAACATGTATTATATACACATTTATTAGTGCACTTAAGTTTTTCTACTAAAGGGACCATAAGGTAAAATATGGGACTTACATTCCCATGACAGAGAAAAATAAACCTCCCATTTAATACTAACTCCCACAGAAACTAGAATCTACCACAGTAGCAAAGATATAAAAGGTACAGAATAATCTTATATATAAAAGCCCAAGCCACTGTTAGGACTGGACGACCAGCCAGTAGCTATGACGCACACTGACCCCTGGTGTCAGTGAGTTCTCATAGCCAATCTCCCGTGGTCTCCTATGGTCCCTCTCTCAGCCAGTCTGATCAGTGGCCAAACTGAAGGACCCCACCCATGCACGAATTCATGCACTGGGCTTCTAGTTTTACTTACTAAATAGCATAGCTATTGCAATACACAAGTATAGAAACAATATTACAAAGAAAAGTGCTGTAATCTGCAGAAGCAGCAGAACTTCATTGTGCTTTTTCAGAAGCCAGAGCCAAAGAAACTTCCTGAAAAAGCTGGCGCTTGATTTGAACCACAAATGATGCACAAATTGGTTTTGAAAAAAAGGTGGAAAAGAACATCCCATTCCCTGCAAGTTGAAAGAAACCGACATCAATAATTTTAGTTTAGTCTATGCATGTATCAGAACATTGGAAGTTTAGTCTGTGTAGTGCTTAAGAGCTTGACCTCTTAAAATCCTGCCACATTTCTTTACTTACTAGTTTGTGAATCTGTTCAGGTTACTTAACCTTAACCTCTAGGCCTTAGTTTCAACATTTGTCAAATATAGGTAACCATTCTATCTTCCTCATTGTATTATTTTCAGGGTTAAATTAGTTAATGCAAAAAGAGCATTTGTAGCAGATTCTAACTCATGGCTAGTGATCAATACATGGAAGATAGTATTAAGAAAATGTCCTGCCATTAATCATCTACAGGCCACCATCACATACTGAGAATCTGCAGAAGGAGTACTACAATTTAGATACTATTGGGATGACTCTGTTACACAGCGTGCTCTTTGCAGAACAAAACAAACAAACAAACAAAAAAATTGATGTTTCAAAATTAGTCCCTGAAAGTAAGGAGTAGATGCTGAAGTAATTTCTGTTCACTCACCAACTGCCTACATATTATACAAGGAACATTTTTCCATGTTCTCTACTGATTAAAACATAGTAACGACTCTTGCTTCCTGAAGTAAAAATCTCAAAACTTCCCAACATGTCCTCCATGCTCTTGCCTCATCTTGACTCCCTCGCTTAATCTCCCTCTGCTTCTTTGACTCATTATGATCTTACACTATTCAACTAATAATTATTTTTATTCCTTCTAACCTGAATTGTCTGTCATACCTTAAAACTCTGGCCCATCCTGCCTATCTGAAAAAAAAAAAATATATATATATATATATATATATATATATATATATATATATATATATATATATGTATATATATATAATCATCTTTTAATACAGTGCTAAGGCATAGCTATTTTTAAAGACATTCCTTGTGCCATCTCTGATCCATTCCCAGTGTCAAGTTAACATTTCTCTACGCTTTTATGTATTTTTATTCCAGCACCTCACCTTCCATTTTAAAGTGTGTTTCCCAGTTCTGTGTTCACTATAATGATCTGATATCCTTGCTCAGCCAAGTCTGGATAGAATTCATGCCCAATAAATTCTGGTTCATCAGATCTGCCAATGTCTTACTCAAAGAATAGTAAAGAAGAATGTCACAGTCTAGAGAGATGTTTCTACGTGAAATATGTTGGGTAGGACTGTAATTTAGAGGGATTTTAAAAATGTATGCACAGATCATAAAGTTAGGCAAGGATGGCCTTGAATGCCTGTAAGACAAAGGATGGTATTAAATTGGCAGTTCTGTGTAGTCGAATTGTTTAAGTGAATTTAGATCCAGCAAGGAGTTACAAGTTGAAAATGACTAATGATTTATGGAAGCATAAGCTTGACCAGATAAGTCATGTGCTCTGCAGTGAGCTCCAAATGTGAAGGACTCCAGTTTTATAGCTGTGAGAGCAGTGGCCGGTGCTACAGAAGAGGCTAATCCCGGCAGAAGAGTGGCCGTGAACAGCACTGGAAGAGAGTTTATGAGTGGATAAGGAAAAGTACATCACCGGTTCCACAAAGAACTGCTCCGGTTGGTTCAGCTTCATTATCCCTATTCCCTAAGAATAATGACTTTGTAAGGATTTGAATGCTAAGTTCACATCATAGAAGTGTTCTTTATAATTGTTACTATATGTCAGAGTCTTGTTGTAAAGGGCTGATTAAAAAAGAAAAAGGTTTGCAAATGAAAAGTTAACTTGCAATCACATTTCTTTGTACAGTGTGATGGGAAAACAATGGCTAGTGATCGCCAGTGTTGCTTTCTTTCAAATTTTCTTAATAAACGTGAATGTACAATAGTTCCTTTTCATTCTTTTATATATAATGAAGACTAGAGGCCCCGTGCACAAAATTTGTGCACAGGGGTTTGTGTCCCTCAGCCCAGCCTGCACCTTCTCCAATCTGAGACATCCCTCTCACAATCCAGGACTGCTGGCTCCTAACTGCTCACCTGCCTGCCTTCCTGATTGCCCCTAACCGCTTCTGCCTGCCCACCTGATCACCCCCTAACCACTCCCTTGCCAACCTGTTTGCCCCTAACTGCCCTCCCTTGCAGTCCTGGTCACCACTAAATGGTCTCTCTTGCAGGCCTGGTTATCCCTAACTGCCCTCCCCTGCAGGCCTGGTTCCCCACAACTGCTCTCCCCTAGAGGCCTGGGTCCCCCCCCCTCAACTGCTCTTCCCTGCAGGGCCAGTCGCCCCCAACTTCCATCCTCTGCCAGTCTGGTCACCCATAACTGCCCTCCCCTGCAGGCCTGATCGCCCCCATCTGCCATCCCTTACAGGCCTAGTTCCTCCCAACTTTCCTCCCCTGCTAGCCATCTTGTGTCCACATGGGGGCAGCCATCTTTGACCACATAGGGGCAGCCATCTTGTGTGTTGGAGTGAGTCAATCTGCATATTACTCTTTTATTAGATAGGCTGTTTATGACATTTTAATAATTTTTGAATTGTAAAATATGTAAATTAAAAATTATCTGGTAAAAAAATGCTACTATTTAGAAAATCTCAATAACATGTCACAATGTTGTCAAAATTCTACCTCCAACGTAATGACAGTAGTAAAGCCACTTTAATAAAGTGTTACTATGGGGCTACAGAGCTCATTACTGGAAAATAAAGTGGAAAACTGTCTATCAATGTTGTTCATCAGGAAACACTTCAGATGTGCTAATTCCACAATGGAAGTCTGTACAATTTACTAGAAAATAAAAATAAATATGAAGCCCAGTTGGCATGGCTCAGTGATTGAGTGCTGACCTGTGAAACAGGAGGTTATGGTTTGATTTCCAGTCAGGGCACCTGCCCAGGACAGCCCAAGTTGGGGGCTCAAACCCAAGGTCCAAGTTGGAGACTCAGTCCCCAGGCCTGAGTTGGGAGCTCGATCCCCAGTGTGGGACATACAGGCGGCAGGCAATGGCAATCATTTATGTTTCTCTCTCTCTCTTTCAAATCAATAAAACATATTAAAAATATAAGCATGAAGTTACATCAGAGATTCTCACATTTCCTCCAACTCCCCAAATTCTAATGAATACTCTAAGTAAGGCATAAAAATAAACCAGCTTAAATTTGAAAGATGTTAGTAGATTTCCTTTGAATATTCAATTGATGTACATAGTGTGTCACCCCAAAGAATATAGACACATTTATTTCTGTAGATTCTTTTAAATCTCAAAAATGAGATGTATGTTAATAATCACTGACTTAAAAATCATTCAAAGTTTATACATTTGTGTGGAGGATAACTCATATATGTATGGGTGCATTTTTCAGTTCAATAGTTGAAATATTATTGACCATCACTGATAATATGACTAAGGCACTTAGTCAATAATATCTTGTCCCGTAATTCCAAGTGAAAAATAAATCATGACGTTGCTGTCCAAGAAAAGCAAGGTCTGAAAGACAAATCTTTACTCACTCAGCTAGTAATCATTCACTTTGTGATGATAAGCAGATAAGACTAACATATAAAAGTTAAGTTATGATGATAAATAAGTATGATAGGTAACTAAAACCTTTTTTTACTGAAAGTCTTTGCGTAGTAATCAATCTTATCTCCCACAGCGTGAAAGAGGAGTTTGTGCCGCAGGTAAAGTACAGGAAATGCGGGGCTGACCCGAATGTGTGAAAGCACTTCTCAGAGCACGCAGGTTAATGGCTATTGTGAATCCTCCCGAGAGAGGCACACCCTGCAGCAATCCGCCTTACTTATTTTGTCAACAAGGCTCTCCTGAGACTAATATTCTAAAAAGAATGAGATGAGGAATTCCGTATTTGGAAATTTCAGACAACTCAAGCCCACTGCCTTCTCTTTGCCCAAACAGGTAGAACTGCTCATTCTGAAAACAAATGCCAGGTTCCTATTGCAGGTCTCCTACCCAGCCTTTACTTTCTTTAAAACAATCAATTTAACCATTTATTGAAAATAACTTGATAGACTCTAAGCTAGCCCTCGGAGGGAAATAAAGAAAAATTAATAAGTTATGATCTCTTTTCTCCAGGAATGCCCTCTCAATACAATGACTTGATAGATAAATGCATTTTTCTCCCCGTGGGCAATACTAACATAATAAAGATAAATTAAGCCTAAAAATCACATAACTAATGTCCTCCTATTCCCAAAGGGACTAAATAATGCTCATAATAATAATTGCAACCTTTTATAGAAAGAAATGAAAGCTTCTAAAAATGTATATTTTCCAGTAATGATTTTTAAATACATAATTAAACTCTACATAATTTAGATTCCATATGAGATATTTTATATTAGATTGCCTATGGAAAAAAAAAACTATAAAAGATGTGGCTGTGAGAGGTATTTCAGCATGTTGTAAAAGTACAGACTTTTTTTTTTGTTTTTTTTGTCATACTGACCTAAGGTATGAATTGTAACAGTGTGACTTTGGATAAATTATTTCCTCACCTGCCAATTGGGATAGTTAATAGCACCTGGCTTCTAATGCTTATGAGGAGATCAGTTACAGCTGCTGATATAGAAGTACACTTAGTAACTGCCACCTGTTTATCATCTTGACTTAATAAAATAAAAATAAGCTTAATTTATATATTACAAATGGCTAATAATACTATTTATTTATATGGTGATTATTTTATGACAGGGGATTCTTTTCTTTTTTTTCTAAAATGTTGACATAGATCATGTGAAGTGTCACCTGAAAAGATAGCTATTATTCAACAATATGTATAATATGAAAACCAGTTCTATCAGGGCAGGAGAAACTCTCAACTTCCTAATTTTATAATAGATACTTACAAATATATTTATAAAATGCTTTTTTTAAGAAAGATGTTTGAGACTCCCTACAAAATAAAGGCTATAGTTAATATAGGTGTCAGTAAGAGTCTACTTGTTGAAAAATAATTACAAACTTTGAAACATTTTTTTATACTTGTCTTGTTCCTCTACTTAAGTTTTAGCCTAAATGTGAGATATATTCCCATTTCTAATTAGTTTTTGCAAGTTGCATAGGACCCTAGTAAGGTAAGCTTTCATTTAATGGTGAAAGTAGGGCATGGCTCTCCAATAGCAATTATTGATAACCAGTTCTTACTATACCCCAAGTACTGTACATATCCAATAAGACCCACGGAGTGCCTGACAGTGTCCTATCAATCATTTCCACACACTGTGTTCCTGTTTGTTAAAGGACCTATAGGTACGGAATAAATTACACAAGACCATAGAAAAACTTCATTTCTTAATCACCGTGCCATATAAAATTGAGTATTTCATGAGAATAAAATGTAATTATCTTTAAGGCGGAAAATATCCTGATGTTACATGTGACTTCTTTCTATACTATCCTTTTGACATTTGTGAGGAAATACTTCTACCACAACTTCATTAGTATTGCCATCATCCAAGACAATATAAAAACACATGAGACAGCTTATAGAAATGAAATTAAGCTACTGATTTAATAATCTAGTACCCAGGGGCTCTCTTTCTCTTTCAAAAATATTTTATTATCTTTATTATGGGACAACTAAAAAATATATGATCACATCGAAAGTATTTTTATTGTTATTTTCAATTGTCCCAACCAATTACTTTTCCATTAGAAATTGCATTACAACTACAAACTTGTTCAATTTCTCTATAATACTATAACTTGAATTTTTGTTTTAAAAATTAAGAATATATTAAACATTAGGCATTAAAAATCTTGTAATTTCTTGATGTCTAAAAGTATCAAAGTAGTCATTATCAATGTGCATAAAGGGAAATAGAATAAGAAACAAAATAAATTGAATCTTATTTTACATTTTATATTGATTTAAAACCTTGTGTGAATTAAAAATTAAAGTTACATAGATGATCAATTAATATTTGAAAAGGAAGCCAAAACACCAAAAGGACAAAAAATGAAGCTGTTCAACAAATGATGTTGGGAAAAATGTGTAACCACATACAGGAAAAAAAAATTAAATCTCTATCGTATACCACTCACATAAAATCACTGAAAAGGGATCAGACTTAAAATATGATGGGGAGGGGAGGAGGACCAGTCAAAAGAAAAAGAAAGGAAGAAAAACCAGTGTCAATCCTTGAGAATTCTCTTTACTGACATCAAGTATAACCTGGTTATCTCTGCATTCTTTCTCAAATTAATATAGATTTGCCATTGCTTTTAAATTTCTTTCATACATATTCTCACATATTTTAGTTCATGGCTAAGATGGGATAATCAGATAGCCAGACAGGAAGAGCTTGATACTTATCTCTAGAGATATACTGCAAGTGATGTACTGACCATTGAACATATATGGATGACATGTGATTCATACCCTACTACTTAAAATTGGTAACAGTGTGTTCTACATTGTTGGGGGATGTGCAATTAGATGGTCTGCATAGCATGGCGTATGTGACTAGCTATGTCTGAAATATCCTGCTACAAGTATCTGCCTGAGCTTTCCTGAAATCCTATCTGTCTCAGACCTAGGGAGTGCATAATCTGAAGTCCTGTGAAGTCTTGTGAGAATGAAAAAGGATCCTAGGAAAAAGGTGGTGCTATCCTGAAACAGTTGGCCTCTCAATAATTCCCTATGTGTATTTTCCTATTGAACTATGCACTTGATCTTATTAAAGACCAAGAAGCCCTGGCTGGCACGCTAAATGGTTAGAGCATCAGTCTGCCCATCTCAGGGTCATGGGTTCAATTTTTAATCAAGGGCAACCAATGGATATGTCTCTTTCACATGGATGTTCCTCTTCCTCTTGCTCTCCCTCAACCCCTCTTCTACCCTCTCTCTAAAAGAAAAAAAAAGTTAATGGAAAAATATATCCTTCTGTGTGGATAAAAAAGAAGAAAGAAGAAAGAAGAAGAAGAAGGAGAAGAAGAAGAAGAAGAAGAAGAAGAAGAAGGAGGAGGAGGAGGAGGAGGAGGAGGAGGAGGAGGAGAAGAAGAAGAAGGCAGAGGAGGAGGAGGAGGAGAAGAAGGAGAAGGAAGGAGAAGAAGAGAAGGAAGGAAGAAAATCAAGACAAAGAAAATTAACTCTATGGAACTTCTGAGAATTTTTCTCACCTTTTTTAGTATTTGTGATTGGCACAATAATTTTTATGTTATTGTCATATTTTTAATACAGTTTATTATTTTTCATTATAATATTCAGTTGTTACATTGAGGGTGGGTCTCAAAATATTAAAGTCTCTTTTTTGAACCAAACTATGTTTAGTTTGCCCAACATGTCCTTCCTTCATACCCCAATTCCAGATATCTATCAAGACTAAAAGCCATGTTAAAAAGGTAACATCTCCATTGTGGATATTTTTAACACTTGCAAAAGCCAGGAAGAAATAATGAAAAATCAGCTGTGGTATATGGTATCATTTTGAGTTGACCTATTTTATTTCATATATCAATCTAGCTTTTAGAGAAATACATTTCAGAAGATAGGGCCACACTTTTTTGGTCATAATTTTTATTTTTATTTTCTAGAGGCCTGGTGCACGAATTCGAGCATGGGTGAAGTTCCTTGCCTGGTTGGTGATTGGGGTTTATCAGGATGTGGGAGATTGGTCATGTGGAGGGTCTATGGGAGGTTGGTTAGTGGAGCGGTTTGGCAGGGAGGGGCTGCAGAAGATTGGCCAGCCACGGGAGGTTGACTGTGGTAGTGTACAGATCACCAGGGGGCAGCTCCGGCATTGTGCATCTGTCCCCTGATGGTCAACCAGTCATTTGGTCATTCAGTTCCTTAGGCTTTTATATTTATACTAGAGGCCTGGTGCACAAATTTGTGCACAAAATCCTTGGCATGGCCTGAAGGATTGGGCCAAAATTGTCTCTCTAACATCACACAAGTGGTCCCAGATTGTGAGAGGGTATAGGCCAGGCGCCCACTGATGCATGATTGGCACCAGGGAGGGATGTGGAAGATTGGCCAACCTGGGGTAGGACCATGGGAGAGCTGCAGGGCGTGTCTGACCTGTCTCACTCGGCCCCAATTGGTCAGACCCCAGCAGCAAGCTAACCTACCAGTCAGATTGCCTGTCCCCTGATGGTCAGTGCCTGTCATAGCAATTGGTTGAGCAGCCTTTGCATACCATTAGTATATTATGCTGTGATTCATTAAATAGCCAACCAGATAACTGGGCGCTTAGCATATTAGGCTTTTATTATGTAGGATAGATACTGTTTGAATGAATATTAGTAATTTTTATACCTCTAATTACAGCTGAGACCCAGAAGTCTAATTTGAACTAAGCTGAAAAGGGAGGTTTTATAAGTATAGAAAATAAAAAACTACACAAGACTTTGTAGGTACTCACAAATATGGACTCATTCTTCCCATCTTTATCATCAGATATACATTATCCAAATCTTTTGCAAAAAAAAAAATCTGAGAGATACACTTTTGCTGATTAACCACAGTTATGCATATATTATTTGGATCAAAAATTTACACATCAGAGCAGATACTATAATCTTCTCTGACATTAGCATCTCAAGTTTGAAGTGAGGAAGGAGTAACTCCCCAATGAGAAGAAGATATCAAAGATGTGATATCTTCATGGGTATTCTTACATGAGTTAGGCAGTTACCAAATAAGTTACATGTTTACTCTCCTCTTCTTTGAAATTATAAAAAGCAATATCATAGACAGACATATACACTAATATACATATGAATTTTCACTGAATATAACCAGAGTATAGATACTGATACTTTATTGGAAATATGAATATCAGAATAATCATTACCATTCTATAGGCATAAATAAGAGAATATTATACTTTATTTTTTAAAAATATATTTTTATTAATTTCAGGATCAGTCCACAGGACAAGACTCTAACTACTGAGAAAACCAGCTAGGCAGAATATTACACTTTAAAACCTGTGAGATGCACTTCCACTGTTGCTCAGAGGTTGAGTGTCAACTCATTAACCAGGAGGTTCAGGGCACATGCTTAAGTGTGGGACTTGATCCCCAGTAAGGAGCATACAGGAGGCAGCTGATCAATGATTCTCTTTCATCATTGATGTTTCTATGCCTCTATCCTTTTCCCTTCCTCTCTCTGAAATCAATAAAAAAGATATAAAAATATTTTTAACACCCTGAAAATGGCTATCTGAAATATTTATTTATAAATAAACTTTCATAGTTTATCTTACATTTCTAAAATATGCAAAAAAGCTAATAACTTTCAATCAATATAATATTCTGCTATGCAGAGTAAATGGAAGAGAATAGCTTTAATAACATGGCACATAGACACGTTTGCACTCAAAAGTCAATCTGAATTAATGAGAGGCTATAGACAAAACTATAATTAAAAATAGTTGATTATATACATACAAATGTTGTTTAATCAGGGACATCCAAATCACCTTTCAGCCAACTATTTCACAATTAGTCTGACATAGCCTATGAACCATGCTAAAGCCATGCCCTCAGAAATATAAAGCACAAATGAAGCCAGGACTTTGGATGGCCATTGATTCATTTCCTCAGGTTAGGTACAATGGTATCTACATTTTCGAGGTTATCAGGGCCATACAGATTTTGGAGCTTAAGGGGATAAGACCCAATTTTATAACAATCTGTTAAGCTACAAGCCATTCTAATGACACAAATGTCCACCATAGTAATTAACATAGAGAGTGATGATGCTAGGAATATAAAAACAAACAAACAAACAAAAAAAACACTGCATACCTATAATAAAATCTTTATGAAATGAGACCAGTTTGATTTTTCAAAAAAAAAGGCAAACTATGAATACAAATTTAGGGGTTTGGGAAAATATTTGCTTTTACAGCATTTGCCCATAATTGTAAATTTGATTTAATTAGAAATCCGATCATGACAAAAACTATTGGCTTTATATTTAATATTTATGCACATAGATACAGCTTTTCACTTAATCTATAGATCCAAAATCCTGGAAGGTAGGATTAAATTTTGCAAAAGAGGAGCTGTGAATGCCCAACTATCAAAACACAGGAAGCATTTCTTTAATTTTTTTTTTTTTTTTTTTTTTTTTTTTTTTACTACTAGGAGATCCTGAGTGTCAGCATTTCTTGCCCAGATGCCTGATCATCATTCAGTTTTTCTTAGGGGCAAACTAACATTGATTAATACTGACCTTGACATTTAAACCTTTTAAACAAAGTTAATTGTCATAGAATCTAAGATATTCACCTAAAATTGACAAAAGTGCTCTCTCTCTCTCTCCCTCTCTCTCTCTAAAGATACATGAGGATCAAAATTTTTACCAGAAAATTATTTAATGTATAAGGAATCAATAAAAGGAAGTTTAGGAGGCGTGTGGTTAGCGAGATGGAGTTATATGAGCTTCCAGCATTTACCCTGGCAGAAACACCGATTTTCACAACCACCCACAGAACAGAAAGCTTTTATAGCAACCTATGGATCCTGCTGAGAGGCTCCAGCGCGAAGTGTAAGAACGGACACACTGAAGAGGGTGAGAAGAACAATTTCATCTTACCTGCATTATGTCATGCTACATGAAATAAGCCAGACACAGACATGCCAATATTATATGATCATATCATATGTAGAATCTAAATTATTTCAACTCCGAAGCAGAGACTAGAATGGTGGTTGCCAATGGCTGCAGATGATGGTTCAATGGTACAAAGTTTCAATTTATAAGACAATTCTGGAGATCTGCTATATAGCATATTTCCTATAGCTAACAACATATTATGCTATAAAATTTGTTAGGAGGGCAAATATTATGGCAAGTGTTATTATTACACACATGTAAGAAATAATAAAGGTGATGGAAGGAAATAGTATAAACTATGAATATGTTTATGGATTTATGGTGCTGATGGCTTCTTGGGGTTATACTTATCATCAACTTATATACATTAAATATGTAAAGCTTTATACATACTAATAATACCTCAATGAATTAGTTTTTTTAAATAAACCCAAAGAAGTTTAGTTGTATAAATTTAGCATTTTGTTAGCATCGTGTTATTCGGATTTAGGATAACAGAACACAGTTTAATTATTAATGTCCTTCACTAAAAATTCAGCAATTAGGCCAGTGACTCAATTTTTCCAATATCCACTCACCCACTCCTTTCTGACTGCTGATATAATTTATTCTTCTTTGCCTGGAATTCACTCTCCGTAAAATGACTTTTTTACTATATACTTCTCTTAAAATTCAATCAATTATATTGTTTTCACTATTTTCCATGTCACCCATCTACATTACAGATATGATTCAGGGAATTTCTGCACTGATCAGTATAAAACTAGAAGCATTTTAACTAGTTACATCATTTATAGAGAAAGTGAATCTCAATAAAATGTATTACTATTAGTTAATGTAAGGAAGCATTCTATTTCAGATTTCCACATATTTGTCGTAGTTAATATTTTCAAAATTAAATATACATGCTGTGCCTGCCTCTAAGTATTTAACATACCACCCACTCTCTTATTCCAGTTATCGTCTATTTCCTTTCAGCCATAATACCGCACATTGGTCTCAGTTCCTTTTAACTTCTTCGAGGTGCTGTGTGTTGCAGTACACTAGCAGATGTGCTTGTCTAATTATTCCCTATCTTTTTTCCGCCTCATAATTGTATTCCCATTTGCTACAGAGATTTTAAAATCATCCAGATTGTTTGGGACAGGAAGGAAATCAGCGCTGAGCTGCCTGTGTAGTTGCAGTTTTCCTACTTCTCCGTGGGTGCATTTTCATTCTTAAATTCATCAGGCGTGTTTGTTCACAGCTTTTTGCATACAGTTTTACTCTATTTCCAACAGTAACTTGTTGTATATTAAGTCAAACCATCTTTCTATTAAAACTGGATAAAGTAACCCATGATGTTGCAGCAGGAAATACATTTGATTTGGAATTTTAAAATAAACTGCAGCTTCAAAGTTTTATATGCAGTCATAACAGAAAGATGCTAGGAAGAAAGCATATATATATATGAAAATATATCAATATTTATATTAATAAGTGCTTATACATTTAGGTTATTTATTGGACTTTAAAATTGCTTGACATTTAGCTACATTCACTTCTGTTTGGCTTTTAAAAAATAGTACAGGAAAGACAAGGATAACCAAAAAATAAAGGATACATTTAGGAAACACATGTTCTCATAAAAATGGAAGTGCACCAGTTTGGATCCAAACCTAATGTGCATTTCCCATTGCTCTTCATTTCTCATGATTCATCCTCTCAGATCATAGAGGGTCAGGGCAGATGGAAAAAGGAATGAGAGCAATGCTTAATATGTGAACTGTAGAGATTCAATGGAATGAAATGTTTTGATATTCAGATTGAATAAAAAGTAGTTAACAAACCAATTGTAGACTGAATAGTTATTTTCACACAATTATGGTTTTTATTTTTCTTACTTATTTCCTCAAGTTTCTTATACTTAGTTGAAAGCTGAGGGAAGAATTTATGATAGAAATAATAATTGTTATCTTATATTTTATATTTATATTTTTAGGAAGATAGGAAAACTAATATATGCTGCTAATGTGTTTTCTTCTAACGTGTTTGTCAACAATCTTATTTATAAATTATATATCTTTCTCCTTTCTTTCTTTTATTCCTTAAGAGATGTCATATTAATAGCTGTCAGGGAAAACAGAATAGATCTTGTACCTGCTCAATATTTGACATTTTCCAGTTCTTCCATAATATTCCAGTTAAGCACACATATGCCGCTCACCTTCTTCTCCTCTGTATTTCGGTGCTCAGACTTCTCTCATTAATCATCCTTACACCTAGAGATTCTGTTCTTTTCTAAAACCCACACAAGATGAAAGCTTTAGAGATTTGACAGGCATTATTTTTTAACTCGGCTCTTGCCTTTATATGTGGCGGGAGCTGGGAACATTTTTTCCACTTGGCAGGAAACAAGTCCCCTCCGTCGCATACTGCATGGTCCCCCTTTAGCCAGGCTTATGCTCAGCGCGGTGACAGCCAATTTTGTCAGCTCTGCACAGGGAGACGCGGGCTGACTAGTCTTGGCTTGACTCTCTCTCTCCAGATCCACTTTCTCATCCTTTCTGGACACGGATCAAGTCTCCCCCTGAGGAATCTGTGATGTCTCACACAATCCAGCAAATTGTACATTATTTTAAGTAGGCTTTATATTTGTAATAATGTAGTTTCATCCTACATGAATTGTAATGAAATCGACCGATGGACATTGATAACAGAAGGACTGACACATATCTGTGGTGGCAATTATGTCTGGATAAGTTGACATTAAGAAGTATGCCGAAACCGGTTTGGCTC
This sequence comes from Lasiurus borealis, assembly GCA_004026805.1. Taxonomy (NCBI): domain Eukaryota; kingdom Metazoa; phylum Chordata; class Mammalia; order Chiroptera; family Vespertilionidae; genus Lasiurus; species Lasiurus borealis. The sequence continues at coordinate 26,658 of PVJN01018074.1, forward strand.
AGTGGATAGAGCATCGGCCTGTGGACTGAAAGGTCCCAGGCTCGATTCCGGTCAAGGGCATGTACCTTGGTTGGGGGCACATCCCCAGTAGGGCACGTGCAGGAGGCGGCTGATTGATGTCTCTCTCTCATCGATGTTTCTAACTCTCTCTCGCTCCCTTCCTTTCTGTAAAAAATCAATAAAATATATTTTAAAAAATAAAAGAGGTATACATTCCTTACCGATGTTATCAGAAATTAGTAAGGAAAATAACAAAACATGAAACAAAGCATGATACCAGAATCTTATCCTTTGCATATTTCAAAATAGACGACATGCAATAAATATTTTACCGTGCGTTTTTGTTTGGTTTTGTTTTTAATTGGCAGCCATCGTCTTTGGAGAGGAAGAAAGCATGCGCTTTTGCCAAAGGGCATAGCACACTTACCTCATAAAGCACAATAGAGGTGTCTTGTGCAACCCAGAAAAGTTAAACACTTGTGTGGTGACACTTTATAATAAAGAGTAAATACCCTGAATGTAGAAAGTTCACCTTGAGAGTGAACAGGCACTAGAGCTGAGGGAATTAACTACAGGAAAGGACAAAAATATATGAAGAGACAACAGCATGCATTCCCTTGAGGAGAGGAGCAATAGAATAGAGCCAGAAAAGCAATTACTATGAAACTAAGTGATGGACCCTGAAAATGAAAGGAAAGTTCACGAGTTAAAAATAAAAGAGAAGGCAGGAAATAAGAAAAATATGTTTGTCGGAAACCAAACATTGTTCTCACTAAATGGATATAAACAGGAGGCCAGAAGGCTGGTCAACCTTAACTGCTCTGAAAGGTCAGTGCTAATTACTTACTGTTTAGATGAAAACTTTGTTAGCTGAAGCAGCCTCCACCTGTTTGTTTCATGTTAATTTCTGTTTTGTAATTTCCTGCCTAAAGGCTAGGGGTGTGTCCCAAAGCCTTAATAAAAGGGAAAAAAAGGCCAGAGCAAGTGGCAGTCCTTTCCACTAGACTCTAGTGACTAGAGGAAGGCTCCTGCCTAGGCCCCCAATATCGCCAAATTAATGTTTTCTAATCTCTCATTTTGTTTGTGTGCGGTCTCCTTCAGAACCTGAACCCTGAACCGGGAACCCTGAACCACGAGGGACATAGAAGTTCCCCACATATGTTGAAGTTGTAAACAAATACATGTCTACATACAGTGTCTGCAGGACACACGCTTCTTGAGTGTACTTAGTCCTAGGCACATCTTACCTCCTCTGATGGATAGTGTGCTACAGGAGAAAAGGATCGGAGATGTGCTCATTTAAAAATGACCCGCATGCCTTCAAATGCCTAGCATGGAGTGAAGAGCTCAGAGACATCCTGGACAGGGGATGTTAACTACAGTCCGTCTGGACATTCAAATCCCACCTGTATAAAGCGTCGGGGATGCTTTCTGAACTAAGCCTCGGTTGTCACATAGAAGCCTCTGAATGTCAGAACCCAGCTGAGGAAAGGCTTCTGTCCTCCTCCCTGATGGATGTCCCGCTATGTTTAGACACCTGAGTCCCCAGGCCCAGTGATCACTCAATGAGGTGCCCGCAATGAAAGACTTAGCAAGCAATTTGGTTTTTCAGCATCCTGCCACCGAGCCTTCCAGATGAAAGTGTCACCCAAGGAGGCGATTTTACATCCTTTCTTAATCCAATTTTAAGAACCTGGCACATTCCTCCACTGGAAAGCTCAATGCTTCACTAGATTGGCTTAATTTTGAAAAAGGATTGCTCCTTTAAACATTATTAGGGAAAGTGATCACCAGGATCTTAAGCTTGAATAAACTTTAGATAGTTTTTTTTGTTTTGTTTTGTTTTGTTTTCTGATTGTAACCCTCCCCTCCCCCACTATGTCTCATTTCTTAGAGAATTTATATTAGAAAACTTGTAATTCTAACTTCTTCCTCTGACCCTTTTTTTTCTTTTTAAATATATTTTATTGATGTTTTTACAGAGAAGAAGAGAGAGAGATAGATAGTTAGAAACATCGATGAGAGAGAGACATCAATCAGCGGCCTCCTGAACGCCCCATACTGGTGATGCGCCCACAACCAAGGTACATGCCCTTGACCAGAATCAAACATGGGACCCTTCAGTCCGCAGGCCAATGCTCTATCCACTGAGCCAAACCGGTTTCGGCCCTCTGACCCTTTAAAGTCAATCTTTTTCTTATAGGCCTTTACTCAGGAATGCCTTCCTAATGGACCATCTCTATGAAATGAAAGTATAGAGACTGCAACCCTACCTCTGCGTTGCTGTGGAGTCCAAATTCACTGGCAAGCACAGCTAATCCCAGAGAAAAATATTTGCAAACCCAAGAATAACTCCATCTTTCCACACACCCCATTGACCCACCTCCCTCCTCCTGTCTCGCAGTACTTTTTTTCTGATTTACCCAGTGCTTAGATATCCATTGCCTCTTGTTTCATTAGATTTGAGCTCAGACTGAGTTATGGTCACTCTCACTTGTAACCTTGAATAAAGTCTTTCTTGCCTATTTGACTTTGGCAGGTAATTTTTGCCTTGGCAAATGTCTTCAGAAAAAAAGTAGTCATATAAAACTATATTTTTACTAGCCCTGTAATTATTACAAAATATATGACCAGGTTTATTATTTTGGATCCTTAATAATCCTATATAATAAAAGCCTAGGTGGTGTCACATGACATTGTCACAAGATGGCCACCACAAGATGGTCACTAAAAGATGGCCAGTAGGGGAGGGTAATTGTGGGCAATCAGGCAGACAGGGAATGATAGTTGGGGGTGATCAGGCCAGCAGGAGAGGGCAGTTGGAGGAAACCAGGCTGGCAAGGGAGAGTAGTTGGGGTGAGACCAGGCTGGCAGGGGTTAGGAGCCACCAGTCCCAGATTGTGAAAGGAATGTCCCACTGCCAGTGGATTGGGCCTAAACTGGCAGTCAGACATCTCCCAAGCAGTCCCAGATTGTAAAGGGTGCAGGCTGAGCTGAGGGACACCCTTCACACATTTCATGCACTGGGTCTCTAGTGTTTTTCATAAAATGGTAAGTCATTATATTTTTTATGTATTGTTTTTTCAAGGTTAAAACAGAATGTATTGAGTTATTGATGATATATTGAAAGACTGCTTAGTATTTATCTTAAAACATTTCTGGAAGTATAGATTGTTTCTGTTTTGTGGAGAGTCATTTAGTAATATGCGTCAATAATTTTAACACATGCAAACTTTTAAACGAAGTGATTCCAGTCTTAAGAATTTGCATTAAAGGAATGATCATAGATTTGTATAATTATTTATTAAAATAATTGCTGAACTCCTCAATGCTGAACACTGATATAATGGCTAAGAAAGTTATGGAATATGCAGAAGGAAAGTTATAAAAAATAGCCATCAAATAACATTGGGGAGTGATATTTAATAGTATGCATTCATTGTGCTTTTGTCATTTTAGTGCCAATTGGGAGTAGAAAGAGATGTGTTATGGCCACATTCTAATCATCTCAAAAGGAATTATCAAGGCAGAAAATGATTTTGAAGGCTCAGGAAGAGCAAAACCTGGATAAGAGATTATCAGTAAACTAGGGATACCATAATAAACTGCTTTGCTAATGATACACCTTTTTGAATGAGGAATCTTTACTTGGATTCTATCTACTCTCCAAGAGGGTTTTAAGAGGTCCATCCAAGCCTGACAGGAATGGCTTAGTGGTTAAGCATCAGCCTATGAACCAGGAAATCACAATTCAATTCCAAGTCAGGTCCCATGCCACGTGGTGTTCTCCATCCCCAGTAGGGGGCATGCAGGAGGCAGCTGATCAATTATTCGTTTTCATCATTGATGTTTCTGTCTTCCTCTCCATTCCTCTCTGAAATCAATAAATATATATATTTAAAGTCCATGCCTTTCTAAAACAACATGTAAATTTGTATCTGTATGTACTTTTCAAGTCAAGGAGTTCTTAGATTTAATCAGGTTCTCAACAGATTTGACAATCTCCAAAATCTCAGGCACAAACACATTTGCATTAATAGAAGAGTATCTTTCTCACATTGGCCTGGTTGCTTTTATAGCTACTCCAGTAACGATAAAAGGTATTTTTAGCCTTTGCTCTGTGCATGCGCCTCTTCTGGCAAATGCTGGCCAGTAGTCTAATTATCATCCGCTAAAAATGCAAATGGAAACGGTAAAAAATGATTTTATTAAACAGGTGTTTGCCTTCCATCAATCAATGTTGCTTTCCTCACTTAATTTTGTACAATGCCCACAATGTTGCTAAGAGAGAGAGAGAGAGAGACAAATGGAATAAAAAGTTCTCTCTCACTCTTGCAGGTGCTAGCTAGATTTCAGAGTATGCACTCACTTGCCTTGTTCTGGGAACCTGTTTTTTCAGTAACAGCATTTTACTTTCTATGGTAATTGAACTTTCCAGAAGCAAACTGTTTCTTCTGTTATGTTTCTTCGAGTAAAACCTCTGCAAAATATATTGACTTCTGTTTCTTTAAAGATGTTAAAGCATTTTTGTATATGCAGTTCAAATACCACAACCTGAATTCATTAAATAATTCTTATTTAATTGTGGCATGGAAAGCAAAAATATTACATTGCAAAAAAATGAGTGGTCATCTTTTCAGCATTTTAAATGTATTAAAAGAAATATTCATCCAGTAAATCATTTATTTTAAATATACCTATCAGAGACTGGAACATGTCTGAAAGCGTAAGGTAAACCTGCTTCCATGCATGTTCGTTCAATGAAACAGAATGTTTAAATGTAACGAAAGGCCCTCGCTGATATGGCTCAGTGAACAGAGCATCAGCCTTCAGACTGAAGGGTCCCAGGTTTGATTTCAAGCCAGGACACATGCTCTGGTTGATGTGCTTGATCCCTAGTAGGGAGCATGTGGGAGGCAACTGATCTCTCTCTCTCCCTCCCCTTTCCTCTCCAAAATCAACAAAGTTATAGTTAAAAGGAATAAAATAAAAGTAAGGTTAGCAGGAAAAACACAACCTGTTTGATGAACTCCAGAAAGCTCAATAACTCTAGAATGTGCTTTCATACCTGATTCTGTGAAAATAAGTAGAATACAAGTGAATGTAATTATAAAGTCCTAAAGTGAGGAAAAAAATAGAGTTATAAGATTGCTTTTATTTTTAGTCTCATTGTTTTAAAGGTATTCTTCATCATGTTTTTAAAAAAGCATTAATCATGTTTTATTTTGCTCTTCTTCTTATCGTGTTCCTCTCTCTGAGCTGGTCCATTAGAATTCTTTGAATTGCTTATGTCACCTAAATAGGTATATGTGTCAGTGTTTCAAGGTTGACTCTGAGTCTATACCAGACACGCCTGGGCTTGTATTTCAGTTCTTATCATTATAAGTGGCCCCTCTCCAAACTATTTTGTTTTCTATGAAGCACAACAGAAAACATCAAATTAGGGGAAAAGAGTGGCACAGGCTGCTCCAAGCAATTAGGAGAACGAAAGAAAATTCCTAGTGAGTGATTTCTATACAGCAGGGCTCCGTGGATGAAGAAATGGAGCTGACAGTCACACCTGTGCTGATTTTCCCTGCGGAGCATTTAAATTATCATGAGTAAATATAATCACTTGGCAAATTTAATAAATGTTGTTTGGGGTTCTGAAAACGGCACTTGGATCTACAAATTACATGATAAATATGATGGCACACACTCAATGGTACCTTAAAACCCTGAAATAGGCAGATTGTTCTGGAATGTAGCAGGGTGGTTAGGTACTAAGGTACTCATAGTTATTCATGCTCTTGTGTTCTTTCTTTGATGATATACTCTGTCAAAATTATTTTCTTCTAAATATCCAGTAGTTTAGATATCCACGCTGTCCTCCTAAATTACAAATAAGTTTTTTTTTCCCATTCTGAGTGAGAAATTAGTAAATATTTGTTAATACTTGAAGTGAAGTGCCCTAAATATGCTTTTAATTAAAAAATAAAGCAGTTATTGCTCTTGAGCTGTAATGATTGGCAGTAATTGCTTTATAGAGTTTAATAGTAGTGAAATTAACAGAGATAAGTACTCAAAGCAAGAAATTATGCTACTCTTTTCATTATAAAGTTAATTTATGTGTTCTTAAGACTCATAAAAATTATTGGTCTTCCATTCACTGAATCTTAAGGCAGACATTGATATATCCCATTCTATCTTTGGAGAACTCTGTTGACCCACTAAGTTATAATTAATAATTAAAATGCAATGCAACTTATTTTTATTAAAAGGAAATATAGAACTTACATATATTGTAAAATTGCCATATGGTACAAACCTATTCAGAGTATACGTCTTTTACTATAGTACTAATAACTATTAGTTTTCCAATTAAAACCAGCAAAATGTTAGAAAAAAAGGTTTAAAATACTCTACTTGTTCCCTAAGACTGTTTTAACAATGCACAAAACTGGGTGTCCTTCCACAACAGAAAGAATCTAGGTTCTGAAGACTAGAGGCCTAAAATCAAGGTCTCTTCCAGGCCACATGCTCTAGGTAAGATTCCTGTCTGGCTTCGTCCAGCTTTCAGTATTTGCTGTCAGTCTTTGGCATGACTTGGTCTATAGATGCATTGCTTCAACCCCTGCCTCTCTTCTCACATGACCTTCTTCCCTGTATATCCGTCTATCTTCACATCATCCTTCCTCTGTGTATGCTCTTGAGTTTAAATGTCCTTCATCTTACATGATACCAATTATACTGGGGTTTGTGGCCACCCTAATCGAGTATGACTACATCTCAATTTATTGCAGCTGCAAAGACTCAAGTCACACATAAGGTAACTGTCTTGGTCTGTTTTGGCTGCTATAACAAAAATAAAACAGACAGGGTGGTTGAAAAAACAGATATTAATTTCTCACAATCCTGGAGGCTAGTTAAGTCCAAGGCACCAGCTAATTCAGTGTCTGGCAAGAGTCTGCTTCCTGGTTTACAGGCAGACAACTTTTCACTGAGTGCTTGCCTAGCAGAAGGGGTAAGAGAATATTCCACAGGTTTTTGTTTTTTGTTTTTTGTTTTGTTTTGTTTTTAGTAACAGAACAAATTCCAACATGAGTGTTTTATACTCATGATATGATCATCTCCCAAAGGTCCCATCATTTAATATCAACACATTGGAGATGAAGGTATCAATACACCACTTTTTGGGGAAAACCAAATTTCATCCATGATACTCTTATTGAAGGATTCTCGGTGGGCATGAATTTTTTGGGGGGTGGGACCCTATTCAACCCAGTGCAAACATGAAATACCAGTGTTGCTATAAGTCCTAAGGCAGACTTCCCCAGATCTGTGATGTTCTACAATAAACAAAACTCTTGCTATAATATTTACCACCACTGAAAAAAATAATATTTCTTATGCTATCGTAGAGGGACTAACAAATTTTTTCCTGTATGGGGACACAGAATAAATATTTTAGGTTTTGCAAGCCAGATAGTCACTGTCACAACTGTTCATATCTGCCATTGTAGCACAAAAGCAGCCATAAACAATACATAAATTAATGAGCATAATTGGATTTTGCCCAATTATGTTTTTGTCTGCCCCTCCTAAAGTGGAAAGCTATTATTTAATTTAATAGGGTAAGTTAAAAAATGAATTCCAGAAAGAACATATTCACTGAAAGTATTGTCCATAATGTTTCAAAACTCTGTTCTTCATTTCAGTGCCATTTCAAGACCTAAGAAACGTGAGTTCAGGGACCTTGTGACTACACAGATTGTATGTCCTTGGAGTTAACTCTGTCTAAAAGTATTTTTGATATTTTGTTCTTTTAATAGGCTTTGTGGAATTTTTAAAAACTCACAAATGGATTAAATGAATAATATATTACTTAAAGTACCTACTATAGGGTTTTGGATATTGAGTAATGTCCCAGTCTTGAGAATTAAATGAATTCAATAATATACTTAATAATATTAACATTGAGTGGTGAGTGTTGCCCAGGAAAGGATATTTTAAATGGAATTTATTACTTAATTAATAATATTATTCTTCTACTCTATAATAATAAAAGCTTAAGTGACCACCGCAATTGAATGGATGACCAAACCAACTGGGTAGGGCAACTAGGCCAGCAGGGGGTCAGTGAGGGACAGCCAAAGGACTGAACGGCAGGCTGCATGGGGCAACCAGCCAGCACATGGGGTGAAGGGTTAGTGGGGGGCAACCAGGCCGGTGGAAAGTGACCAGCATGGCAGGTGGGGAAGTTGGGGGCAACCAGGATAACAAGGGGGGACAGTAAGGGGCAACTAGGCCAGTGGGGGGCAGTTAGGGGCAACCCGGCAGACAGGGGCAGTTGAGGGCAACTAGGCTGGTAGTGGAGGCAGTTGGGAATGACCAGTCAAGAAGCAGGGGGCATTGAGGGGTTATCAGTCAGGCAGGCAGGTGAGCAGTTAGGAGTCAGTGGTTCCAGATTGTGAGAGGGATGTCAGACATACCTAAAGGGGTCCCAGATTGGAGATGTTGTAGGCTGGGCTGAAGAGACCCCCACCTCCCCATGCACAAATTTCATGCCTTGGTCCTCTAGTTTTAGTAATATTATAATTAGTCAAATATCAATAAAGAAGTTGTTGCTACATTGTATGATTTATGTAGAAATACTCAAAATTTTAGCTATGAATGTTAAAAACAAATCAACTCTCAGTGAACATTCTGAATTACTGAAGGAATATAGGCTCAATGTTGCAAAACTGTTGTAAATCTCATCCATTTAAGTTTTATTAACACAAAAGTTTAAGTTGCAAATGACAACATTTTGCAAAATAATTTTTTTTAACATGGGAACTTTCTCTAGGAATGAAAAAAATTACCTTCATGTATTTGTCACTTTAAATATAGAGTGGGGCAAAAGTAAGTTTATACTTATGAATACACAAAAAAGAATTTATTCTTGAATTATTATTCATTCATTTTTATAAACCTAACTTTTGCCCCACCTGACAGACTATATTCAGGGATTGCTCACTGAAGGCAAGCAATTATGTACTGATCCAGCATAATGTCATGCACATCTTAGCTCTATATGTTTTTGATGGTTAGTGAATAAGTTAAGGTTTGAAACACAAGGAGATATTTTTTTAATGAAAGGGTTTATTTCAACTGGATCTTAGGGTAGAAGTTGAGAGCTGTTGCAAAGCCAACTTTTGAAGTCACTTGATAAAGGATCTGGCACACCGGGGATAGAGAACTTGAATTGTCCATGCAAGTGATGGAACACAGCGGATGGACTATTGAATGGAATTATGGATTAGGAGATTCAGTCAAGCAGTGGCAACTGACATGAAATGGAGGGGAGGCAGATTGTCGATGAGAGAGTCAGGAGACAGCAGCATTCGTCTATTCTAGCCAGTAGGCAAGTGGCCGCTGGAAAGGTCATTAGCTGCCCTGTATTGTTTGCTTTGCTTTGCTTTCTCTTACATGGGTTAATTCTTGTGACCTTTTAAAGGTCTGCTAATAACCTACACTTCAGAAGAGCTGAGAGCACTTTCCTCTGTGTAGTGAAATTAGACTTTAGCCTCTTTTCCAAAGATTCTTTTCTACTTCCTCTTCCTAGTACTATTTGTTCTATACTTACCTGATGAACATGTTTTTAGATTATTTGATCCAAATCTCATTAACTTTGAAGGAACTTTAAAGTTTAACTAGAATTTCAGATCTGAAGGCTTTGGAAGAATTTATAACCCAGAGTGTACTATGCCAGTCTTCTGATTATAATAATTACCAATATTTATTTAAGATTTACTGTAAGAAAATCAGTGCTTCCATAGGTGATGCAATGCCACTTGTGAACACCATATGGATAACAAGCGCAAGAGGAAGTCACCTTAAGTTAAACAATAAAACCTGGCCCTAACCGGTTTGGCTCAGTGGATAGTGTTGGCCTGTGGAATGAAGGGTCTCAGGTTCAATTCCGGTCAAAGGCATGTACCTTGGTTGTGGGCACATCCCCAGTAGGAGGTGTGCAGGAGGCAGCAGATCGATGTTCCTAACTCTCTATCTCTTTCCCTTCCTCTCTGTAAAAAATCAATAAAATATATTAAAAAAACAACAAAAATAAAATCTGTCATCTTAATTACCAAGAAAGTACCAGGTAATGACTCCCCATATTCCAAAACCAATATATGTATTTTAATTATGTCTTAAAACAGTCTTGTATGTGAGGATGAGTTTAAGGAAGGCCAGGATTTTAGGTATGCCATGGCAGAGATAATAACAATATGACTGATTTTAAAATCTGTACATTTAAATCAATCTAATGAAATTTTTGTGAAGGCTGATAAAGAGTATGAAAAACAATAACCACATTAGCATAATGGGAATATGGTTCTGCTTAGGTGGCTAGGGGAAATTATTATATTTTTTACCATTATTGCAAATACATCATTTTTCATTTGCTATCATCAAATTATTTTAAACAATGAACCTGGGCAGTAAACAGAGGGCTTTTTTTTTCCCCACAAAAGAACATTTTACATTACATTTGACCTCTCCAATTCAGCAAAAATTTCAAATGAGCTCATATTTTGAGGTCTTACAGACAAAATAGACATTTAACTTCAAATTTTCACTTTGTGTGGTATAATAGCTGCATTTTGATATTCAAACAATGTAAAATATTTACCAGTTAACATATCTTGATGAGACAACAGAATTCTGTTAGGCAATACAGTAAAATTAATTTTTACATTTAAAATTTTAAAAACACAAGGGCTATTTTTCAATTTAAAAACTATAGACCTTGAGATTACATAACTTCAAAATGGCATCATATTTCACTCCAGGAAGAACCACATATATTTATTTTAATTTAATAAATTCTAGTGAAATTATTTACAGTAACATAGTGGGGACACTACACAAGAGGGCATCTGAATGAAGACAATTCACTAGGTTCAAACATGGATACAAAAGTTTGCAAAAAAATCACTTTGAAGTATTTGGCTCCCAAAGTTCATTTTAATCCTTTATACTGAGTATAATAGATTGATTGAATTTTTAAACTAAATTTTATGAATGTTTTTCTGAAGCATGATCATGACCGACCCCTTATATAGTTTCTAGACAACTTGGAAGTATATGTACAGATTTAAATTTCAGACTTTTCTTTTTCAAAGGTATAGGAAATAAACTCTATCCACATCACCCCTACCCCCTTTTTAAAGTCCAAATCCACATTCTGTGATCAAGCATATGATACTATTAAGAAAAATATTAATTAATACTTTTAAATAATGAAACAAAAGAAGGAACTGCCATGTTCTTTCAGAACAATTTAAACAGAAGGTAGAAGACACATCAGTGGCCATATGGTCCCAGCTGACAACCACACCTCTCTTAACTTTTGACTTTCAGTTCAGCTCTTGATGTGCCAATGATGATCAGGAAAACGAAATGGCATTATTTCATCAACCATTTCCACAAAGTCATCAAAATGCTGTCCAGTTCAGAACAGAGGAACACCTTTTCTCACATAAAGAAAAATTGCCTTGGCGGAATTTGAGCTTAAACATTTTGCCCAACACAGTCATTGTTGACATTTTTAAACTACCACATTGTCACATTGCACCTGCTTGTAATTAATTGTGTTTTAAAATGTCGTGAAGCAGCTATGTTGGAAGAACAACCTATTTCAATATTTGGCCTAATTTTTCTCAAGTGGGAGGAAAAGCCTTTTTTATTTTGCTAGATTCTGCTTGCATTAAAATACTGTTAAAATATTTTTTTCTTTATTGCTTTGTTAAATGGTTTAGTTGGTAAAATACGTATTTAGTTTAGAAAATAAAATAAACCAATTACTGCATGTGGTTTGACCTATATAACTGGACGGTGTTAGATTACCCATTTAATTGCTCAGAGGTAAAGATCTTTTTTCACTCTCATAATCTCATTCTCCTTTATAGTCCTGAGGATGTTCACCATAAACATAGGCCAAGGAGGGAAAGCAAGAGAGAGGCTAGCAAATGTTAAAATTATGAGAGACACAAACCTAAAATTGAGAAAATATTAATATTTTAATTTTTTATCTTGCCTATAATCCTCAATGCATTTTGAAAACTAATGAAGAACACTACTCAGGTGTCTGGCTGAAAATGTAAAAGGGGAATAAATTAAATGTCCTATATAATAAAAGCCTAATATGCAAATAAACTGAAGGGCGGAAGTCTGCGGAATGACCAACGGGAGAACCAGTTGCTATGAACTGACCACCAGGGGGCAGATGCTCAATGGAGGAGCTGCCCCTAGCCCACAGGCCCCAGGCCTGCCAAGGCATGTATTAGCTGGTACTCCCTGATCTCCCCGCTGGTCGCTCCACAGAGGGAGGTGACTGGCAGCGGCATTGGGAAACAGGGCTGGGGAACAAGTGGTGCCAGGTCAGCCAAGGCAGGTGCTAGTGGGCCCCCCTCTCAATTGCCTCACCAGTCACCCCATAGAGAGGCCCTGATTGCCAGTCAGGCCTAGGGATCCTACTCATGCATGAATTTCATGTACTTGGCCTCTAGTTTTCTCTATAAATAAAAAGCCAGCGACCATAATGCTGTAATGACCAGAATGACCTGTGGCTATGATGCCCACTGGGGCCAGTGAACCAGCCGATCAGGAAGTGGGTCCAGCTGGCCAGCCTCCCACAGTCCCTCCCCCTAACAGGCTCCACCCCTGATTGCCCCCACACCTTCATAAGGGGTGGGGTCAGCTGGCCAACCACCTGCAACCCTTCCCCCTGGCTGGCCCCAGCCCCAATGAGCCCCCATCACCTTGATTGGCCCTTGGCCTCTTTCTCCAGTTAACTCCACCCCCGATTGCCTCCCCCACCCCACACTCCAATCAGAGGCAGGGCCACCAGCCAACAACCCATGTCCCCTCTCCCAGGTTGCTGGCCCCTGATC
>PVJN01018075.1:0-39567 GCA_004026805.1 Lasiurus borealis
GGCCCCTGAGTCTCACGTGACTGGGTATTCACTGGAGTCGTCCCTGTGCCCTCACTCTCTCGCAGTGCCTCTAGACTGCTGCCCCTCTGGCTCCCCTGTGCTCTGGGACCATATGAGTCTGGGTCCGCAGGGTTTTGCCCAAAACTGGGGTTTAGTGGAGTTAGAAGTGGCACAGTTGGGAGGGTCTGTCTCCCGCCCACTCGTGAAAGCCAGAGGCACAATCAGCAGTCCGTCCTCTGCGCACAGTGCTGTGCTTGTCAGCAGACTTCTGATCTTTTGTGACTCCCATAAATTTCTGTGCACTTCTCCCTTTTCACAGTCCAAACTCCCGCATGTGAATTTCGGCTGGATCTGTGGTTTAGTGTCATAGGATAAGGGGTTCAATGCCGTTGGGAGTCTCCACTTCCCACCGCAGAGAAAGCCAGCCAGGTACTCCGGCACCCACTCTCTCCACACGTGCGTCTACATACCTCAGCTTTTTGCAGCTCCTCTGGGTCTCTGTGAGTCCCTCTCTTTCCTTCTAGTTGTAGAATTTCCACTCAGCCAGCTTTCCTGTGGTTCTGGATGATGTCTGTTCTGTCTTTTAGTTGTAGTTTTGAAATTGTTGTGCGAGGCAGCAGTGTAGGTGTTTACCTATGCTGCCATCTTGGATTCTCCCCGAGTATGGCTCTTCTACAAAATACCACATGCAGGCACGCACGTACAGTGAGATTGAAACTTTGTGGCCCATGCGCAGAAGTTGGTTTTTGGCTCTCAAAAGAAATTTCAATTGTTGTACTGTTGATATTTGGCTCTGTTGACTAATGAGTTTGCTGACCACTGCCCTAACCTGATAATCTTTTCCTGTTTATCAGCATTTATCTGTTTGCCTTCCTAAAGGGCCAATGTGTTTCCCAGAAAACATTTGGAGAGCCCACTTCACTAGAAAGTGGAGCCTCCCCTGGTTCCCCCATGCCTCCCAAATTTATATTTCATGTCTAGTCTCTTTGTTCAATTTCCGTGCAGCCCTTCTCCAGATTCCTGAATCCTTGCAGCTGCAAAAAGTCCCTGGCAATAAACATATATTAACTAGAGGTACGGTGCACGAAATTTGTACACGGGGGTAGGGTATCCTTCAGCCCCGCCTGCACACCCTCCAATCTGGGACCTCTCAAGGGATGTCAGACTGACTGTTTAGGCCCGATCCTAAATGGGCAGTTGGATATCCCTCTGAAAATCCAGGACTGCTGGCTCCCAACTGCTCACCTGCCTGACTTCCTGATTGCCCCTAATTGCTTCTGCCTGCCAGCCTGATCACCCCCTAACCACTTCCCTGCCAGCCTGATTGATGCCTAACTGCTCCCCTGCCAGCCTGTTTGCCCCTAATTGCCCTCCCTGCAGGCCTGGTTACCCCTAACTGCCCTCCCCTGCAGGCATGGGTCCCCCAACTGCCCTTCCCTGCAGGCCCGGTAGCCCCCAACTTCTCTTGCAGGCCTGGTCCCTCCCAACTGCCCTCCCCTGCTGGCTTGATCGCCCACAACTGCCCTCCCTTAGAGTCCTGGTCCTCACCAACTGCCCTCCCCTGCTGGCTATCTTATGGTGGCCATCTTGTGTCCACATGGGGACAGGATCTTTTAACCACATGAGGGCAGTCATCTTGTGTGTTGGTGTGATGGTCAATTTGCATATTAGTCTTTTATTAGATAGGATAGAGGCCTGGTGCATCGGTGGAGGCCAGCTGGTTTGCCCTGAAGAGTGTCCTGGATCAGGGTGGGTGTTCCCTTGGGGCATGGAGTGGCCTGGGTGAGGGGCCTGTGGTGGTTTGCAGTCTGGCTATGCCCCCCAGCAACCCAAGCAGAGGCCCTGGTATCTGGAATTTATTTATCTTCTACAATTGAAACTTTGTAGCCTGGAGTGGAACAAGCAAGCCTTCTGCTCCCACAACCATTGAAACTTTGTAGCCTTAAGCAGAGGCCTGGGCCACCAGGGTTTGCAAAAGCTTGGCTTCCTCCATTGCCAGGGGCAACCCAAGCCTTTCTCCGGCTCTCTCTGTGGCTATAGATATCCTGATTGGGTAAATTTGCATACTCGCTCTGATGGGCTGATGGGCATGGCTGGTGGGTGTGGCTAGTGGGTGTAGTCGAGGTATGGTCAATTTGCATATTACTCTTTTATTAGATAGGATAATATATTTAATATAATATATAATTAAATAGTATAGTTAATATTTAATGATAGTATAATATACTTAATATGAGATAAGATCCTATCTTGACCATACCTCTGCTACACTCATAAGCCATGCCAACCAGCCACACCCCAGCCAATCAGAGTGAATATTCAAATTAACCCAATTAAGATGGCTATGGCCACAGAGTGAGCAGGAAAAGCAGGAGAGAGGCTGGTGATGGAGGAAGCCAAGCTTTCCTTACATCTTGGCCAGTGTTTAAGGCAACAAAGTTTCAATGGCTGTGCAAGCAGAAGGCTTGGCTATACTCCAGGCTACAAAGTTTCAATTTTAGAAGATAAATAAATCCCAGATACCAGGCCCTCCACTTGGCTTCTGGGGGGCATGGCCAGCCTGCAAACCACTACAATCCCCTCGCCCAGGCCACGTCATACTCCAAGGACACCATTCAGGGCAAACCAGCTGGCCCCCTTCTGTGCACTAAACCTCATCCTATCTAATAAAAGAGTAATATGCAGATTAACCATCACTCTAACACACAAGATGACTGCTCCCATGTGGACACAAGATGGCCACCACAAGATGCCCAGTAGGGGAGGGCAGTTGGCAGGGACCAGGTCTGCAAGGGAGGGCAGTTGGGGGTGATCAAGCCTGCAGCAGAGGGCAGTTAGGGGTGACCAGGCTGGGAGAGAAAGGAAATTGGGGGTGACTGGACCTGCAGTGTAGGGCAGTTAGGGGCAAACAGGCTGACAGGAGAGCAGTTAGGCATCAATCTGGCTGACAGGGGAGTGTTTAGGAGGTAATCAGGTTGGCAGGCAGAAGCGTTTAGGGGCAATCAGGAAAGCAGGCAGGTGAACAGTTGGGAGCCAGCAGTCTTGGATAGTAAAAGGAATATCCGATTGCCCAGATTGGAGAGGGAGCAGGCTGGGCTGAAGTCCCTCTTCATCCCCGTGCATAAATTTTGTACACCAGGCCTCTAGTTATATTATAAAATGACATATATGTATGATTCTAGCACTTTAAAATCAGATTTTCTTTTAAATAATAGATATATGAGGGAAGTCTGCTACTACAATCTAATAATAGTTCAGTAAGAACTTTAATAAAGAAGGAGTAGGAGAATCCATTCTTTTGGGGACCAGTTAGATAGCCATTCTATTCAACTTTCAGCCATGCTGTCTTGTCTCCACAGGCGATACAGTCACAGAGCAGGCTCATACCAGTGGACAAGAGCCAATTGTTACATTTTGTGAACTAGTTTTAAACAAAGCCATTGGTAAAAAGTAAATTTTATAAATGTAAAAATAAATTAGTTACAGTAAAAAAAAAAAAAGTAATGCTCAAAACCCACCACCTTCTGATTGTTTACCACACTTTACTATTACCTATGCCCTTGGGGTTATTTATGACCCAAAGCAGTGAGATCTCATTGGTAGCCTAAAATTGGCCATGGTGGAGTGTTTGTGGAGTGAAAATAGGTGAAGACTATACATCCTATCTTGACCGTACCTCTGCTACACTCACAAGCCATGCCCACCAGCCACACCCTAGCCAATCAGAGTGAATATGCAAATTAACCCAATTAAAATGGCTACGGCCACAGAGCGAGCAGGAGAAGCAGGAGAGAGGCTGGCAATGGAGGAAGCCAAGCTTTTCTTACACCCTGGCCAGCGCTTAAGGCGACATGTCTTTATGTATTGATTGTATAGATTTAAGAAAGTGGTAAAGAAATGTTAATAATGAAGATAAAACTAAAATGGGTGTCATATAGTTGAAAAGATGCAGTATGTGACCTTTTCATATTAGTTTCTTTCACTTAGTGATATGCTTTTAAGTTTCCTTCATGTATTTTCATGGCTTGATAGCACATCTTCCATCATCTGGATGTACCATAGTTTATTAATCCTTTTACCTACTTAAGAACATCTTGGTTGCTTCTAAGGTTTAACAATTATGTGTACATTTGATAAAAGACATCTGAATGAAAATTTTTTCCTGTACGTTTTTATGGTTTGGAAATTGTATATTATAAAGATATCTTTTGTGTCAGTAAAATTGACAATAAATTTATGTACAAATACATACTTATACTTCTGATTTTTGGTGTTTGAACAGTTTCCCAAACTGTTAAAGGCTGTGTTAAACATTAGCTTTTCCTCTGAGTGAAAGATATATATTAGAGGTCTGATGCATGAATTCGTGCATGGGTGGGGTCCAGCCAGCCTAGCCAGGGGAAGGGATATGGGTGGTTGGCCTGCATGCCTGCTGGTCAAACTCCTGGTCAAGGGGAAAATTTGCCTACTAATCTTTTATTATATAGGATATACACTGAGTGGCCAGATGATTATGCGTTCAGAGATCATAATAATCTCGCCACTTGGTGTAGTTTAGCATGAGAACAACGATGGCATGCAAACTCCCTATTCTCCAGTCTAGGCCTTGGAGTGTGAGGGAAAGACAGTCCACAGAGTAGATACTGACACAGAATGTTAAGAACAGAAAAGAAGCCCTAGACATTTTTCTCCCCTGAATTTAGAACACAAGGATTTTACAGTATTATAATAACCAAATTGTAGGCCTTTTTTTTTTTTTTTGGCTTTAATTGTTTTTCTCCCTATTTTTTCTCATCAGAATTTTCCTTTTTTAGGTGATTCTGCACCCAGAGTTCCTATCCTCCACCAGTCCCCTGTTACCCATGGATTATGAAGAGTTCGTCCGAGGTTGTCACCTAGGAGTATTTCCATCATACTATGAACCATGGGGTTATACGCCAGGTATGTGACATGTATAGATGTGGGATGTTTTTTAATTTATTTCAAACATATAAGTGTAATATTTCAAGTTGACAGTTAATTTACTATTGGATAGAGAAGTACAAAACCAAAGCTTAAGTGACTGAGGGAATGTGGGAGATCACTAATATCAAGGTAAAGAGAATGTTTTTTTTAACTCATGGCAGACTTTCCAGAAAAATGTCGCTTTACAGGACAAAGTTAGACTTAACCTGAAATGATAGAGGAGTTACATCTAGTTTTTAAGGTGTTATAAAACATAATTAGATGAAAGAAACAGTTTGGGAAATACTTCATAGTGAATGAGTCATTCTGTTTTGAATTAACCCAAGGAAGTTGGCCACTTCCATCAGACCTATAATTACAGGAATAATGAAACCTCTGGTGCTATAAGGTTGGTGTTAGTGTATTAGATAAATCTCTAATTTTTTAAAAGAATAATCGTTTTATGTGACACTAACTCTAATTCACTCCAGAAAGTATTCATTAAAGTTTGTGCTTTGAGAAAGCACAATGAATATAAGCGCTTATTTAATTAAATTCACTGAATGAACATATACTGGGCTTATATGGATACTGACATTTTACTACATCTGTGTAAATGAGTACTTAATAAAAATAAGGATCTGCTAAGTTTCATATAAGTGTAGATACAATTTTTCCAGCAAGGAGTTTCTGAGTCTTTATCAGATTCTCAAATGGATCAATAATCTCATTTCCACTACCCTTCTCCATCCTAAGTTAGGAAACCACTGCTCTCTAGAGATAAACCAAGAAAAAAATACTTGCAGAGCAAGAGAAAGGGCCACTATTTAAATTGTGTCACTTCATGAGTAATGGGGAAATCTCTTTTTTTTACCCAACCCCACTAGCCAACCAAGAGCTATTCCACAATCAAATACAATGTCTTTGTTAAAAATTCAGATATTCTTGAGAATGGTAATATTCACAAGACATATCTGATATTTTCTGAAAAAACAAAAACAAACAAATTTTGACCAAAAGGTAGAGAGGACTGAGAGAGACAGTGGTTTCACTGAGCACCTGAAAAAAGTAGAAGAGATTTGTGTGGAGGAAGATTTCAAAAACATGTCCAAAATATTTACCTGCCCCATTAACTTGCCAAATACATAGAAATGGAGTGAAAAGCAAAACTAGTACTGAGAGAGGCAGTATAGGGTAGCTGCTCCCAGCAAGGTCTCTGGAAATCCTACCTCTCCCCGTCCTTTGCTTTGTTAATTTGGGCACATTATTTAACTTCCCTATGCCTTAATTTCTTCATCTGTAAAAAATAATGGTAGCCTCCCTTCATATGGTTGTTGAGGAGATTAAATGAGTAAATACATGTAAAGAGCTTAGTACTGAGCCTGGTACATAGTAAACTTTGCTATTACTGGGTAGATTGGGGCTTTTTCCTCCTCTGTGTACAGAAGAGGACACTGGAGGTGGTTTAAAGCCAAGCCTTTGTCTGTTTCCCTGGCAGCCGAGTGCACTGTGATGGGTATCCCCAGTGTGACCACCAACCTCTCCGGCTTCGGCTGTTTCATGCAGGAACATGTGGCTGATCCTACTGCCTATGGTGAGATTTTTCATCATTAACCCAATCCAGACAGATATGACACTTGACCAAACAATCCAGAGAGAAATGACACTTAACCAAACAAAGCGCAGGGTCTTTACAGAGTCTCACTCTAAACTGAACCTGATTAAACAAATGTTTACAATCTTTGTGTTCAATAAAATATTTTAATTATGTCACCTATAGAAAGGATAAAAATACTATTAATATTTAATACAGTGTCCAAAATATAAACTACAAAAGGAGTTAAACGAGCAAATAAAATTGAAATAGAAAAAAATGCAAAAGAAGTGTTAAACTTAGATAAACCTGTCCTTTACCTTTCTTTCTGTCTTTCTTTTCTGAACTGGTTTGGCCCTCTACTATCTAGAAGAGATATTTCAAGAACTATGGGCCTAGAGGTGATATTATAATAACTATATTGGTCACCATAATCATTTAAAAGATCCTTACCAAGTTAGCAAAATTCACTTGCACTATTTAAGATGGTTGGGGAATTTGCCTAGAACCATCCCTATGTCCATGTTGCCTAGCAACAAGCCAAGTTCCAACGGGCTGGATCCTCTGCCTACGTGTCGCCAATTCCCCGGTTCTGTACAGTTGCACTGTCACTGTTCTCTTTCCTCAAGCTGGAGCTGTGGTTCTCAGCCATGGATGCACGTGGAACATTGGGGAGTCTAAAATACAATGACACCCAGGTCTCACCCCCTGATATTCTGGTTAGCGAGAAGCCCAGGGAGAATCACCAATTCAGGGTTCCCCTATATTGCCAGGTTTATTTTTTATTTTTTATTTTGTTGGCTGCATGTTGATGACAGTTATAAACCATTAGGAGATGAAAGATACACAGCCTTGGAAGGGAAAAGATAAAGTAGAGGCAATGGGCAGCTAGGGAATAGACAATTCATGTGATCTACCATAGAACTTAAGAAATAGGAGAAGAAATGCTCTAAGGTGAACCCTGCTTTTTACCTGTGCATTGGCTTTTGTGCCCCTCAGGTATTTACATTGTTGACAGGCGGTTCTGCTCTCCGGATGATTCTTGCAATCAGCTGACTAAGTTTCTCTATGGATTTTGCAAGCAGTCACGTCGCCAAAGAATTATCCAGAGGAACCGAACTGAGAGGCTCTCAGATCTTCTGGACTGGAGATACTTAGGCAGAGTAAGCAAATTTGTGATGAACACAGAGGACCCCTTTAAAAATTCCCCTGGACCACAAACGTATTGATCCTACGCATACTCTGTAAAGTCAACTAGGTGTCCTAATTGTTAAAATCTCAGTGACTTTTCATGTACTTTTTTTTTTTTTACATATTATGAATTTGCAAAATCCTAAACTCAATTCTTCACATTTTATCCGAGCCTATAACAGCCAGTCCATCAGGATCTAACACTGATTTTTACTAGTCATTCTATTGTCATTGCTTAACTTGATACATTACAGGTAAGAAGACATATTTAATGAAGATGAGAAAAACAAGAGAAGATCCCTACTTTGTTTCACTCTAAGAGATAATCTGATTTAATCCTTCAGCTCAGAACTTATGGGAATAATATTATTTTCAAAATGACAAGTGCAGAGGGAAATACCTTCTTTCATGAAGTAGGTTTATAAATACTCAGATGCTCATATATCTTGGCACTGGATAATTTAGTAAAAGATGAATTGACTTTGCCTTTGCATATTGTATATGCTTAGATACTGCTAAACTTCCCCAGACAAATGATGGATGCTGCTATTTGCAGAGTGCTCATTACAACCCTGAGTGATTCATTTTATTGTCTTCATTGTATAATGAAAGAAGAATGATAAGGCTCTTAGGCAGTGATTTTCAACTTTTTCATCTAGTGGCACACATAAACTACTTACAAAAATTCTGCAGCAGAAATATATACTTTTGTCAATCAGACAAAAAGCATAGGTATAATTTTGATTCATTCACAAACTGGATGACTATTGTGTTGGCTGTTCTCATTTTATTTTCATTTAACAATCTAAGGGGAAAGAGGTCAGTGCCCTTGACTAAATAATTAGATATTGCATGTTTTAAAAATTCTTGCAGCACAGCAGTTGAAAATTGCTGCTCTTAGGACTTACATTTCTTACCTATGGTCGAAAGTGAGATTTAAATTTAGTTTGTCTGATCATTTCCCCCCACACATACTGCTTCTCTGTAAAATGAACCCAGTGTTTTTGGTTCCCATAGCACTAATTTGAAGTTCAGTAAGGCCAGTCTGGCTTTTCCCTCCCATGTTTTGTAGCATTTCTTTCTTTCTTTTTTTTAAAATGTTTTTATTTATTTTTAGAGAAAGAGGAAGGGAAAAATATAGAGAGATGGAAACATCGGTGAGAGAGAAATGTCATCAACTGGCTGTCTCCTGCATGCCCCCTACTAGGATTGAGCCCTGACCAGGAATCAAACTGGTGACCTCTTGGTTCCTGGATTAACACTCAATCACAGAGCCACCCCAGCTGGGTTGTAGTGTTTCTTTCCCTAGTCATTGATAAATAAGAAAACTATAAGCTGTCATTTTTTTTCTGATTTTCAAACTTAGAATTAATAGAATCTATCACTTAATATATATATTTTTTATAACTAAAAGAAAAAACATTTTACAAAATAACTTGGTTGTTGAACTATATAGATTTTTTAACCTGTGAATTGGTCTTCTATCATAGTATTACCAGCATGCCAGGCATCTGACATTAAGTAGAGCGTTTCCAGATAAATTCCATGCGGAATCTACATCACCACCAACGGTAAGTATCCTATGTACGATTTGTTGGTGTTGAAAGCTAAATGTCTTATTTACAGTAAGTCCTAACAATACCTTTTAATTTGGAAGAAGCTATGTACACAGACTTCTATCGTTTTTCATAGTACCACATCAAAGCAAAGAATAGAGGAACTGATAAATTGAAGCCCTTGATTCTGAGGCCTCATGTGTAAGATGAGCAGACAGTCAGCTAACTCACGTCATTAGAGAAGCACTTTCACATGAAGTCTCTCTCAACCTTCTTGCTCCAAACCACTGCATTAGACATCCATTCTTTTGAGCCTTGTTAAAAAATAAAGTAGTTTGCGTTCATAGGAAGTTGATTTGCTATACAAGAAGTGTTTAAATGTAGGTAACTGCTTGGCAAGAGTAATATAGGCCAAATTCAAGCACCACAGGAGGGATTGGACAGGATGGACATTTATGTTCCATTCAGCAGTGTCTACCAGGGAGTCTTCAAAAGTCCAACTAGACACTATATTTATGGGACAACATGAGCTGCTTAGCATCAGATCACTTAGAATAAGGTAAGATAGGAAACACTGCTTGAAGCAGGCAGCATTGATATTTCTCTTCAGTGGGATTGTCCTTACATCAGTCTACATAGTAGTCAAAGAATTAAACTTCTTTATCCCCCTCTGGTGATAGTTTAGGTGCAAGAAGATGAGAACCATACCATTGGGTGTGAGATACAGCTTAGCTTCTGTGACTCACAGTAGCAATATCTCATGTAAATTTCCACAGACATTTTCCATGGGCTTTGCAAATATATGCCCACTTACAAGACTCATAAAATTCACAGATTCTCCAAAGCTAAGGACCCTCATTTAATATTTATAGATCCTCCAAGTTCAGTTTTAACTCCCAGTCAGGACACATGCCTGGGTTGCCGGCTTGATCCCTAGTAGAGGGTTGTGTAGAAGGCAATCAGTCAAAGATTCTCTCTCATCATTGATGGTTCTATCTCTCCCTCTCCCTTTTTCTCTCTGAACTCAATTTTAAAAAAAAAAGAATTCATTTAAAAAAATTAATAGTTCCTGAAGAGACCACAAAAAATATCCAACTATGTGTTTTTTTATTTTATAAAATGCACATGCAAAATGTTGACATATTGGAAAATTAAGAAGTTGTTTAATGTTTGTATCTTATTTTTGTCTTTGGCAGACAGAGGGATTTAAATACCCCAGGCCTTCCTCAGTACCACCTTCTCCTACAGGATCTCAGGTCTCCAGTCCTCAGAGCAGTGATGTGGAAGATGAAGATGACGATGAGAGATACAATGAGGAAGAGGAGGCGGAAAGGGATCGGTTAAATATTAAGTCACCATTTTCTCTGGGTCATGTTCCTTATGGGAAGAAAAAGCTGCATGGTGAATATAAGAACTGAATTCCACCTGATGAAACAGAGCTCCTTTAGTGAGAGTATAGTAAGAATGATTATTTAAAACAATGAAAATGCCACCAGTTTCATTTCCTTCTAAGAATCATAATGGGATTTGTGGCTGCCTAAAAATGGAGTCTAAGTGAATAGCAATTTTATAATCCTATCTAATAAAAGAATAATATGCAAATTGACCATCACTTCAACACACAAGATGGCTGCCTCCATGTGGTCAAAGATCCTGCTCCCCCTGTGGACACAAGATGGCCACTGCAAGATGGCCAGCAGGGGAGGGTAGTTGGGAGGGACCAGGCCTGCAAGAGAGGGCAGTTGTGGGCAATCAGGCCTGCAGGGGAGGGCAGTTGGGGGTGATCAAGTCTGCAAGGGAGAGCAGTTAGGGGTGACCAGGCTAGCAGAGGAGAGAAGTTGGGGGCAACCAGGCCTGCAGGGAATGTCAGTGGCAATCAGGCTGACAGGGGAGTGGTTAGGGGGTGATCAGGAAGGCAGGCAGGCGAGCACTTGGGAGCCAGCTGTCCTAGATTGTAAGAGAGATGTCCGACTACCCACTTAGGCCTGATCCTACTGGGCCTAAATGAGCAGTCAGACATCTCTCTTGTGATCCCAGATTGGAGAGGGTGCAGGCTGGGCTGAGGGACACACAACCCTGTGCACAAATTTTGTGCAGTGGGCCTCTAGTTTAAAATAAAAGCCAAGCTATTTTCTTAAATTCCTTTCCCTCCAGTAAATTTAGACATGAGAAAGAGTGTTAATTAAAGAAGGAAGACTGGAAGTGTTTTTTAAATGGTTAATTTAAACAATAACAATTTTTGCTAGTGTTTTTTTAAAATTATCATCACCATAAGCCTTTGCTTATTATTTATACAGTTTCCATATTTACCAAACAGGTCTCTAATCCACCCTCCCCCCCAAGATTCTATTCTCAGCCATGAATGTGCACTATCTACATATTTTAAATAACTCATTCTTTAATGATTATTTTCATTTTCACATGAGTCAGAAACATGAATTTATATCTAGCTTTGCAGGCAATCAAAACCCATAATACAATAGTTATCGTAAGTCCATATTCATGCATATTTACAAGGGCACTTCTCAAATTAATGATCGGAAGATATTTCCACCTGTACTGTAGCATCTGACTATAAAATTTTTTTAATTGATTAAAAGAAAAACTTATTTGAAAAGTTGATTAATCACACACAAATGATAATTTGTTAAATGAATAAATATATCAATATTTAAAGATTTAACTTTAATTGGTAATGTTTTGTTTAAAATTCTTTTAGACATTTAAATAAGATAACATGTATAAATCATCTGCTACCTAATAGTGCCTTCCAAAGGACAAAATTTTTAAATATCTTTTAAAAATAACAAAAAGAAAATTTATAGTCTACTTTATAACAAGGACAGTGTCTCTAACACATTCATGCTGTGCATAGAGAGAGACCTTGTTGAATGTAATTAAGCATCTATATGTTTAAAATTTAACTAAATCTAAACTGGCAAAAACAAATCTACACTCACTCTTGAATTTTTTTTCCCACAACTGAGTGTTGCTATTGAGTATTAATTACATCACAGTGATTAATTGAATACCCTGGTTGGTATTTCAGTTGATCTCGGTCAGTGGTCAGCAAACTGCGGCTCACGAGCCACATGCAGCTCTTTGGCCCCTTGAGCGTGGCTCTTCCACAAAATACCACTGCCTGGGAGAGTCTATTTTGAAGAAGTGGCGTTAGAAGAAGTTTAAGTTTTAAAAATTTGGCTCTCAAAAGAAATTTCAATCGTACTGTTGATATTTGGCTCTGTTGCTAATGAGGTTGCCGATCACTGATCTAGGTCAACTAAGGCTCTAAAAATGTTTTGTTTTTCTCAGTGCTCTAATGTTGATAGCAACAGGATAAGAATAACAATGATGGCGGGTCAAATAGTTCAAGACCAGGTAGCAACCATAATCCAGCTCTCCCATTGCCCCATTGTCAGGAAAAGGTAGAACAGTAGATACAAACAACAGAGCAGGCCAGAATGGAAGACAGTTACAAGCTCATCTCATGTAGAGGTTCAGAAAAAAAAAAAGGCAATAAATTACCTAAAGCCCAACCCTTGAATAATACCTCATGGATGGCAATTAATTCAGTGTCTGCAGAGCAATTTGGAAAGTCTGTATGAAAGATAAAAAAATATGAGATGGACTTGCATTACAATACTAATGCTCTTTTGCTGAAGTGTCGAAAAATCTCATGATAAAAAGGAGTTTCACTATTAAATAACCATAAAAATATATCCCAGGTAAAATGACATGCTGTCTGTATTCAAATGATACTCTTGATTGGTAATTGGTTGGGTCACTTTATGAGCTATATAATAAAATATATTCATAATATAAAACTTCCAAATGCAAGTGCTTTTTACAAAATGAAAGACGAGTCCTCTGATTAGAAATGAGTACAAATGAGAGTACACATGGAAATGAACTGATTTGCAAACACCTGGTTTTGAGTGGCCTGTGTCAAGGTCAGAGTTTCTACCCTGCACCAGACCCTCTGTTCAGACAGCTGCTGCCACTTGATTCCTTCCCCTAGTCCCAATAATTTATTGTCCTTCCCCCAAGACTAATAAATCCTGGTGATGAGGAGCAAATGGGACTTTTAGATGATTCTGTGTTGAGCACAGTGCCTAATATACAATAGGTACATAAGTGAATGGTCTTATTGGGAGAAAGAGGTACAGAAACGATGCTTTTAAAGGATGTAGGTGTCCAGCAGGTGGAGGACAGGAACTATAGAAAGTAGTTTGTGTGTGCTTGACCAGCTGACAGCAAGACATTTCCTTCGCATTGTGCCACACTTCCTTCCAGGGTCAGAGTTAGGGTTAACAGAACTGGTTTTACACATATAGACGAGAATATACAATATTACAAGTGAAATACTGTTAGTTTTCCAAGGCACAGGGGCACTAAGGAACTGGCCAGGTGTGTGTGTGAGGATGGGGGTTAGGGGATAGGGTGAGAGTGGGAAAGAGGCTTCATAGGATGAGCCTAACTTTCTCTGAAGTAATATGGGAGATACAATTGCCTGCTTCACATGGCAGTTGTAAAGATCAAACCAAAACAGAAATGAACTCCTCCCAAAGGAACTTACAGTCCAGAATCAGGAGGCTAAACAGGCTACCTTCTCAACTCCCCTTTCTCTGAGGCCGGAGTAGAATAATGTAACTCAAGTTTGATGGGATGTAGACTTTCATTTCTCATAACCAGGTAAAGAAGTGTGCATTGGAAGCTTATTTTAAAGTCAGGGCCTCTTTGCCTTCTCTTCCCTCTCATGATCCCCATGGTGGTGTGGGAGGAGAAGAGGTATCCTCTGGGGAAACCCGGGAAACAAAGAGTATTAAGAACCCACACTGGAGGTTATATATGTAACAAAGCCCGGATAGCCACAGAGGAGATGGGAGAGAGAGGCAAAAAGGGGAAGAGCAACTGGACTGTGCTAAATGTGGCTTCAAAGTCCAACCTGGGGGTGGGAAGATATTTCCCAATTTTGATATCCAAGCCACACAATGTGAAAAATGTCGATCCCTGGTCATTTGTTCATTTCAGTGTTGAAAAAACAACACACACACACACACACACACACACACACACACACACACACACCAGAAATAAAATTTAAAAAAAAGGATTGCAAAGAGAGAAAGTTACAGCCAACTAGGCATAGGGGCCTTTATGCAATGACTGTGCTAATCAGCATATCTGTACAGCAGCAGAATTCTACTACTTGTAATACATGGAGCTGGTAGTATTTTAACTGGTCATTTAGACAGCTTTTAAAAACTCTGTTTTGGGGCAAAATACTTGAGATTGTTTTATTCACTGTTGGGATAATTACTTTATAAGATAGATTTTAAAAATGTTTTGGGAATAGCCCTGGCCAATCTGGCTCAGTTGGTTGGAGCCTGATCCCATACACCAAAAGGTTGCGGGTTCAATTTCCAGTCAGAGCACATTCCTAGGTTGCAGGTTTGATCACCAACTCTCTAGTTGGGGTGAATATGAGAGGCAACAAATGGGTGTTTCTTATTCTCTCTCTCTCTCTCTCCCCTTTCCTCTCTCTAAAAATCAATAAACATTTTTAAAAAGGTCTGGGAATAGATATAATGTTTAAATAGCCAATATGTATAAATTTATGTCAGATGAGTAAATATCAATAAACTGGATATATGCACTGTCTAGAAAATCCACTTTAAAATCAAATCATAATTAATGACAGGTGCCTACTATGATGCCACAGAGATTTTTTTAATGCTAGCATATTTTTGGTCAGAGATCAATGTTACATTAACTTGAATATAGTTGCATTTTCAATTACGAAACAATTTACAGACAAACCTCATAAGCAGGGTTTTGGTTATTTAACACAGTCAACTTGTAATTCCAATTACATACATTCACATAAGGATATTCTTTAGCTACTGAATAATAGCTATATATTGATGATGCTAAAAATTAACAAAACTTTCTAGTTACGACATTTATCAATGACAACTTTCAATTAATTAGGTCAGAAATAATTAATAAGTTGGCCATATTGTGTTTACAAATAAATATACCATTATGCTTGTTGTAGGTATATTTGTGTGTATATTTTTCAGATAGTATTGAACCCAAGTTGACTTTAAAAAGAAGTAAATTAGACACTGTACCATGCATTATCAGGGTGTATATATAATGTCTTGATGTCAAATAAAGTTTAAGCGTTCTAATCCATTGGAGTAAGCAGTCTTTGAGTCTGTTTAGCCGTGGAAAATGGAATACAGAGGAACAGAGTGTGTCTCATCTGCTTATTTTCCAGTAACTTTCAGATCCATGTTTCTAAACTGAACGCAGGGAGATCCCAGAGAGCAGAAGGGGGAGCTCCAAGCTTCTCTAGCCTCGCTGAAGATTCCTCTCCCAGCCAGGGCACTGAAGTGTCCAATCACAGGGCTTCTTTCCTGTCCACCTCCACCCCTCTCCCTGCATAACTTACTTCTGGAAGAACTGCTAAGAGAATCACACTCTGCTCTTTCTCATTCTGCCATGCTTGGAGGTGGGAAAGGGGGACAAGGAGAAGGAGATTCCCTGCTGTCAAGACAATGCAAGTTGGAGGACAAGATGAGAAAACCAATTACTAATAATATTAATTCAACAGGGTATTTGTTGTAACAAAAAGAACACTATAAAGAGTATTCAGTTTTATAATCTAAAAAAATTCAAAAGTAAGACAGACAGTGATCTAAGACAGAAGGACCTGAAGCAATAATAATAATAATAATAATAATAATAATAATAATAGGCAATGATATTCCCCGCTAGGAACTCTACTTTACTTTTGCTTCCAGAAGAATAAAACTAGTTGTGCCTGTTCTTAAGAAAGCAAATGAAGCAAAAAGGGTTCACGAGTTTTATTTGCATGCTTTATGTCTTCAACAAGAACAGACTGTAACTGCACTCAATTTGTTGTGTTTTCACCAGTTTAGCAGACTGTCGTCCAGAAATCTGCTTGGATCAAAGTTTTCTTCTTCAGCTGTAACGGAAAAAAAAAAAAAAAAAAAAAAAAAAAAAAAAAAAAAAAAAATATATATATATATATATATATATATATATATATATAATGAACACACTTTCCAGGGTTTTATAATAATAATAATAATAAAGAGAACCATGGGGAAAATATTTAATCTCCTAAGTTATGTTAACTTATACACTCTGCTACTGAAAATTTTAAAAAAGAGGATTTGATTAATTCAGTTTTAAATTTTTTTCCTCAGTGTGAGACATATCGGAGAGCTCACATTTCACACCTCACTCTCCATGAGCACAGCATCAGAGCAAAAGCCTGTGCCCTGACCACCAGACACTCACTGTATTTTTTATACATTTTACCATTTAAATTATGTCATAAATATTGCATCATTACAATTGTTGAGAAGAAAAAGCCTAGGTTTATTTATTATGCTTCGATGACCTCTATTTTTAATAAATACCTTGTTCATTTGGTTGTTAGCAATCCTGCATATGGATATCATTATTCCATTCTACCTATTGATAGTAAGCTCAGGGTTACCCGGGGAGTGACGCAGCAGGGGCAGAATTTGACTCCAAAAGCTGTGGCTGATCCATTATCGAGATGTCTCTTAATTCAACTAGTAGTTTTAATGCATAATGTCTCTATTTGAAGGTTACCCCTAATCTTAGCCAAAAGAAGCTGTCTAATGTAGTGAAAAGTACACAGGCTTAGAATCAGAACTGTCCTGTATCTATTAGGGTGAACCATAGGAAACCGCTGTGTTTGTAAGTTTAAGAAAAACTGGTTTTCAGCAACTTCACTTGGTTCAACCTTTAATAGTGAGCATTTGGATTTGTGATTATTTAAAATTCTTTGGGCTCAGGTTTTTCAACTATAGAATAATAAAGTTGGACTTTGAGCTCTTTCAGTCCTAAAAGAAATAAAGGTTATAATAGGCTATGGGCAGGGTAATTCATATGAAATTCCCCGGTCTTTCTAAGGAAATAGTTTTATATTCTTAGTACTCACTTTAATGAGAAATATACTAGTCTTTAGTCAACATTCTGTGAATTTCAAGGGGGTCGGGGGTGGTGAGAAGGCAAATGTTAACTATTTAAAAAAAAACAAAACACCTGAGTTCATAAAGGCAACTTTGTTGCACTCAACACAGAATCCCAAAAGTAATCAAAGCTTCTCTGTCCTGCCGTTGAAAGAGTTCACTATACTTGTACCTTCTTGTGGTTTCTGCAAGGAAGCCAAGAGCAGAGCTACTAGCTCTGGGAGAGTTAGTAGTCGGGCATTTGGACTACGTCTTTCTGGAGAAAGAAAAACGTATAAAGATCCTGTTAGTATTTAATTAATCACATAGATTAATCCTACCCCATTATGCTATGAGACTAGAAAAACCTCTGCGAGATAGATTTGTGATCCCTCAGCAAAGCGTCCTTACGCTGAAGACTGATTTTTATAAACTGAAACGTTTCACACTTCCCGTGGACATTGCTTACAATTGGTTATGTTGCATATTGCAGGGGGTGGAAGAGAAGGTAAGTTATACATGGCACAGAACTTCATGAAAGCAAGGAGGCTTAAGAGAAAGAGCCCCTAATAAATGTCTCCCTTCAGAGCTTAATATGGGATATCTAGGCAGAAAGGCGGACATGTGACTGCTGGAAGCCTGGACAACCTCTTCTGTCATTCCTTCCGAGGCAACTTGAGATCGTCTGTATTCTAGGCCACATGTAAGGCAATTATCTGACTGAAGGAATGCCTGTCTGCTACATATTCAAATTTATGTCAAGTCCGAGTGACCGAAGACAAACCATCCCGATTCAACACAAACCACTATTTTTCATTTGGGAATAAATGAAGTCTGGAAACATAGCTTACCCTGGTAAAGTAAATAAGCTGAATTACACTGCAATATTGAAAAAGGTAAATGAATACCTGTTAAGCACCTATAAGTGGTGAACACAGAGTGAGTTTGTTTTTTTCAAAATAAATTTCCTTTTTTTTTTTTTTGAGAGAGAGAGAAAGAGGGAGGGAGAAGGGGAAGGGAGGGAGATGTAAGCAAGATACACATGGATTTGAGGCCCAGTTGGGTCAAACTGCAACCCTTGACCAGGAATGAACCCAGACCCTTCTGTGAACCAGCCGACACGCTAACCATTGAACCATACCGGCCAGGGCAAAGTCAATATACCTTTTTAATTTTAGCATTTCAGTCTTACCAGAATTCGTTGTATTTTTATGAATCCAGTGGAATGGAAAGGGTTATCATGAAAAGAATCACAGCCCCTAGCACCATTCTTTATAGCCTCCATTTAACTGTTTCTGGTTTGGAACAGTTTGATAGCTCTTGCTAGTAACCTAAGAGGTACATAGATTTGAAGTTTCTGGGTAAATCACTATTTTAACAACAATAATACCATGTTTAAGAGGACACTGTGGGAAGGTCCTGCCATAGCCGGGAAGCACATTTTGGGAGAAGCGGTATAGATTCCCTACCCCTCCTCACCCTCCGGCGCTGGCCCCCAGGGCTTAGGGGGGGAGGGTTTCTGCACACGCGGGGTGGCCAGGGCGACACTTGGAGCAGATGCGACCCAGTCCAGCTGGGGAGTGGCAGCCTCGGAAAGGGCGGGGCGTCGTGGGCCCCCAGCTCTGCGCTCTGCCCCGCGGGCTGGGCCAGGGCAGCCCCCCTCCTTCCTCTCCCCACCGCCGCTGCCCCTGCGCGGCCACCTCCCCGCCGCTGCCCCTGCGCGGCCACCTCCCCGCCGGGAGCCGCCTTCCTTCCGCGGGTGGAGCGCGCCCTGTCGCCCGGTCGCTCGCTCCTGCTCCAGTTCCCTCCCTGGATCACTCACCCTGCGGCGGCCGCTCGGAGAGCTCCTTCTTGCGGCTCGGGTCCGAGATGAAGCGGCGTCCCTCTGCAAAGGGGAGACGCGGGACTCAGCGCCCGCCGGCCCGGGGCGATCGATCGGGGTTAGCCCAGCGTCGCCCCGCGCCGCGCAGCCTCCGGCCCGGGAAGCGGGGACGCAGCGGCCGCCGCCGGGAAGCCCCCGCTCAGGACCTGGGCTGGGCTGCGGGGTTTCGGGCGCTCGGCGGGCCACCCCGGGCTGAGCCAGAATAAAGAGACCGGGAGGCAGGTCCCCAGCGCCCCTGCCCGCCCCGCGCGCCCCGACACCGAGAGGGGGTCTTGGAACGCTGGTCCGGCTCACCAGCCGGTGCGAGGTTCCCCAGGCGGCCCCAGAGTGTGGCCAGAGCCAGCAATCCTCATTAGGATCAGGATCTCAGAGTCTTGCCCCGCCAACAGCAGTCTCCACCCACCACCCCCAAACCCACTGTCACCCCTTCCCCTTGATCAACTGAGACCGGGATGACCTTGACCTCGATTCCTGAAGGTAACAAACTCGGTATGAACCCCTCCCCGCAGCTCTCCATCTTCTCCCCGCACACAGAGAGCAAAGCATTGGGAACGTACGTGCGCCCTTCAGGTAAAGCATGGCTTGAGGAGTCCAGTTCCTTCTCTCCAAGTGTCTCTGCAAGTCCGGAAAGAGAAAAGCAGTGCATAAGACATTGCTGCACAGCCCTCCAGTAGAAAGAAAAAAGAAAGGAAGGAAGGAAAGGAGGATGAAGAAATAGAGAAAAGAAAAATAGGAGAGGGAGGAGAAGAAAGAGGAAAGACAAGACAAAAAAAAAGAAAGAAAGAAAGAAAGAAAAAGAAAGAAAGAAAGAAAGGAAGGAAGGAAGGAAGGAAGGAAGGAAGGAAGGAAGGAAGGAAGGAAGGAAGGAAGAATTAAAGAAAAGAAAGAAAGCATT
Organism: Lasiurus borealis; assembly: GCA_004026805.1. NCBI lineage: Eukaryota > Metazoa > Chordata > Mammalia > Chiroptera > Vespertilionidae > Lasiurus > Lasiurus borealis. The sequence continues at coordinate 20,078 of PVJN01018075.1, forward strand.
CAGGAGCTTGATTTTCTTTCTTTCTGGTGCGGTTGCTTACCTGTGGTGCACTGCTGGAATTTCCCATGAGAGAAAACACCAGGAAAAGAGCCAGGGTTGTTGCCGCCAGACGTCTGAGTCCCTACAAGAAACCACAAATCAAAGAAAGTAGTTTCTGTGCCTGTAGGATCTCCTGCTTTCTTTCTTGACGCCTGGACAGTTACCAACCCCTTACTTTCTGCTGTGTTTCTCTTAAAACACTCAGAATGGGGTGAGGAGTCCCCAGTCTGCCTTTTAATCCACAAGAGTTCTCTTTTTTAAATACACACACACACACACACACACACACACACACACACATATATATATATATATATATATATATATATATATATAATTTTCATTACTTAATCCAAAAGATAAATGAATTAGTGAATAAGTGAATTCTTTTCTTAGTAATATCAAATGACTCTTATATGTTAAGGGTTATTATTTAAATATCTTCTAACATGCTAATTAAGTATACAATAATAGGTAACCAACCTGCTATGAAGCATTTTAGAAAGCAGTATAAAAGTTAAGTAAGTAAAACCATTACTTGCCTTCATGCTCTGCTCCTTTCCAGAACCTGCGACAACTAGAACTTTACCTGTGAGTTTTCCAATCTTGCTCTGAAGGGGAAGGCTTTTAAACCTTAGCATCAAGGACCCCTCCTTGTGGCTTCAGTAGAGTTAGGAAGTCCCCAGGGACTTTATGTCATTCTTCAAAAGTGAGAGAATCTGATGACTCCTCCAGGAAGATTCAACTGCAGGAAGTAGAGAAATGATTGATGGGTGGACACCATGCGTTTGTGTACTGACCATATCAATTGGGAGGTATTCTGAAAATATCAGCATTATTGCCTTTGTTTTTCCCACTCACTTCCCAGCATATCATCATCATCATGGTCATTATCATCACATCATCATCTTCTTCTTCTTCTTTATCATCATCATCAAAGAAAATAATTAATAACTTTTGGCACAAGCAAACCTAAACGAATAAAGTAAGGAAACTTGTTTGTGTAACTAGCTACAAGCTATCACTGATGACGCATGATGAATCACTTGGGCAGAATTAAAAAGGTTAGGGAATCTCAATGGAATTTGACATCAGTTATTCATTTTCTCAAATACCTGCGATGCATTAGACATTCCTCCTTTTAGTTCAAGGGACACAGCCGGGCATTAAAGATACGGTCTCTGATTTGATCAAGCTTACCTTCTAGTCAGGGGAGAAATACTCTGAACTAGTAAACAGGTAAACAAGGTAATTACAGGATGTTTTAAATGCACTATAAAGTAAAAGTAAGCAACATGATGAGGTAAAGTAAGTGGTAGGAAGGTAAAAATAGAAGGAGGGGTCTGGAAGTTAAGGTGGAATCAGAGATGGGATAAGTTGGAGTAAGAATTAGTTTTATATGCATAAGAAAGTAAAGCAAAATCTTGGGATGGCAAAGAACTAGGCTTGTTTGAGGAACAGAAAGGAAACCAATGGAGTGAAAGTTGTGTGGGTAATGGCACAGCACTTTGAAATGAGGTTGGAGAGGAAGAAATGGGCCAGTTCATTTGGGAACATGATTATAAGCAAAGGATGATGATGATTTAGGTTTAGATGGTACTTGCAGGGAATGAAGAGCTGCACATGAATTTGGCGTGCAGGTTGGAGGTAGAAAATATAGAGCTTGGTGGGATATGAGAGGATGACAAAAATAAATCAAGGGCGATTCTTAGGTTTTTGGCTTAAACACTGGGTGAATGAAGAAACCATATATTGAAGTTGGAGAGACTTCTTAAGGAAAGCAGTTCAGAGAGGGAACTTAAGAGCTGTCTTTTGGGCATATTAAAATGCATGTCAGACATTCAAGTACAAGTGGGAAGTGGGCAATTGGAAATGCAAAACTATATAGAGTTCAGCAAAGAGGTCATCCACCTATCGATGTTTTTCTGAAGGCAGGAATGATCAGATTTCAGAATTTAAGAATTCTATGAATTTTAAGGCAGGAAAAAGATTGGGATTGAATGATAACACTTAGGGAGTGAATGGAGTTAAGGAAGAGAGGCAGAGAGAGAGCTGTGAAAATAAATATGCAGAGAATGAGCAGAAGGACAGTCAGCAAGGAAGTTGAGGTGAAGAAATCTGCAAGAAAAGAGAAATTCCAGGAGACAATGGAATCCAGAAAACTATCCATTCTGTTGAAAGGTCAAACTAGATGAGAGCTGAGAAGTGTATACTGGATTTGTTTTTGAGTACATAAACTAGATTGGTTTGGGATGAAAGTGAATAAGATATGAGGACATAATAACAAGCGTGGACAACTTCTTTTAGGAATTTCACTGAAAGGGGGAAAGGAAAAATGAATCTTTTAAAAGGATAAGATGCTTTGAGTGAGGTAGAAGTGTTATTTTGGGGGAACTCAATAATATCTGAAAACTTTCACTTTTAGGGAATTCCTAAAATTTTCTAAATCATGAATTTTAGAATTGGGACTCTTGTGGGAAGCAGAGACTTTTTTTTTTTCTATTATAGAAGCTACAAATACAGATCCTCACTTTCCCAGTCTCCCTATCAGGTAGGATGTGGGCACAGGATTCAGGCTTCACCAATCACACATATGGAGATAGGATGAAAGCAAGTGAGGTCTTGAGAAACTGGTGCAGTGGTGGTTGTAGTAAGCTTGAATTTGTGGGGGGAAATACTGCCTACAACGCCAATAGCAGATTCCAAGATGGTGGAATCTTTATAATGAAGTCCTCTTGGTCAAATCAGCCAGTTTCTTGTTTCTCTGATGACAACTAAGAGACTATTTGCAGGACATGTATGCTGATAGAGATGATCAGTGGAAAGGATAAATGGATGATGCAGAGAAGATCTGCAAAAAAGAATGCATAGAAGGCAAGCGGATAGGATCCAAAGTATGTCAATATTCAGTTGAAAGTTATATACTAGTATATAGACAGATATTGAACAAGGTCCTGAGTACTCACCTATGCTAAGATACAGTGGATAAGAGAAAGATTCCTTTCTTCTAAAATTATACTAGTTGTCCTCAGGTATTAATAAGTCACTTGGAAATTTTGCTAAAATGTAGATTCTGATTTAGTATGGCTGGGGTGGGGCCTGAAATTCTGCTTTTCTAATAAACTTCCAGGTGATGCTGGTGTCTGCTGCTCTATTGACCATTGGACATTTTGAGTAGTAAAGCTTTAGAGGATATGAGAAGTGATAAAAGCTAAATGTTAGAGTCTGTGTGACTAGGAAAATGGCTGGCAGTAGAAATATTGGAATATGGGGAGAGAACAGATGAGTTTGGTTGGGGCTTGAAGTTTGAGGAGCTGATGCAATCTGCAAATCTTTGTTGTTAATACAGATTTGTTGTTAATACTTGTTATTTAGACTTCATGGTTATGTGCAGACAAGAAAACCGGGGCTTGGTTAGTAAGTGTGAATAAAGTAGAAATTTTAGGAATATTTACTCATTTTATAGAATCAACAAGAGTCAAAGCTTTTGATGTTTTCCACTGTCTTAGGAGAGGGGAAAGATTTTTTAAAAAAGATTAAAAGGTTAACACTCAAACTGAATAAAATACTAATATTCCTTTAAATATTAGATATTAGGATTTAATTTCAAGGGGTTGTAGAAACTTCAAAAAAAAGAACAATAAAATAAATAGAAGTATGCATGTGTTTATGATTTAAATGAACACTTAAATGAAACCTAATTACTAGGTTGCCTAACAAACAAGTAAAATGCCGTTTTCCTCTCTCCATACCAAAGACATACAAAGGTTTTATAAAGGATATCAGGAAAACGAGTTGCCACCAAAACTGTGTTTTGAATTTCCAATTTTAAAGGAAAATAAATGAATGCAGTTTGTTTATAACAGTTTGGCTAATGAGTTCACAGGCAGGTGTCTGACGTCAACGCTGCCATTTTCAGTGTAATATGCACAAGTGAACAGAGCAGCTTTGACAGATTATCAATATTGTAGTCTTATCAAAAGTAGCATGCCAGAATGTGTTTGTTGGAAAAGGGCATTGACTTCTAATAAAATGTTTTTGTTAGATCACAAAATTTTAAGATTTTTATAAGTGTAAACCTTAAAAATAGACTAACAAATTTGATTTTTTAAAAAAATAATGGATTTAAACACTGAATGTTATTCTGCTGACATTTACTCTGCTGACCAGGCAGTGGGCATTGCACAAATTGGATCCTAAGCCTTTTGAATAGGCATTTTCAATGGAGACCATTTTGCCTGCATGGCTGATGTTATCGGAATTTTTCTAGTTGACTAGAGGGTGCTCCGACCCCATTTTAACAATAAGTGTTGTTCAAACTGCATTCTTACAGTCAGTGGTCATTGTGTTCACATAGAAACAGCCACTATCTTGGATTAGGTTACCTGGGCAATATGACTATTACACTGCTGAAATACCCAAATCATTTCTTTGATAAAAGAATAGAGAGGAATTTGAAACAGATGATGTCATTGCATTTGAGCTCCTACTTTGGCCTGATTCTGTGCCAAGGTCAGTTTGTCCCACAGGCCAGTTGTTTCACCAACAGGTGGAGGCAGGAATTTCGCCAATGGGCTACCAGTTTTAGGAGGAGCTCTCGGGACACAGAGAAGGTCTGCTATATAAAATAGAAATCTCCATTCATTGGCCAATGTCTTTACCACTGCCCTTTTACTTAAGGCTTTGAACCTCAAGAATCTCTTTTCTATAACCAAATAAAGAAAAAAAACAACAACAAAAAAACAAAAACAAATAAGCGGGAAGTTCTATGAGAGGAGCAGCTGTTTTGGCCTAGTGGGTCAAAAAAGGTGAATAGAGGTGACCTTTTAATCATGTCTCCAGAGGCAGTAAAGATTATGGAAAAGAGTGTCAGTGATACATGGATACAGGTAGCAAAAGGGCAGAAGTTGGAACCTTTCAGCCCCGAGAACCAAGTTGGAAAAATATGCTGGATATTTAATAACAGATGCAAGACTTCGAGTTCACCAGACAATAGTCAAGACTTGCAGTTTAATTGGATTCAACAAACACTTATTAGGTATCTTAAGTGGTAGACTTGGCAAGGTTTTTTTTTGTTTTGGCCTTATCAAAATTTGTGAGCAAAACACTGCAGATATTAAGTGGTTTTAAGTTACAAATACTGACATAATATAAGTATGTATTACCTCTACCTTGAGGAAAAATATTTAAGCATGACTTGACCAATTTCTAAATTTACTGCTTACTCTTTTGGTTTATCCAAAGTTCCCTTCTAGTTATGATTACATTTATACAACTTGGAAATGGAAGATGTGATGACCATTTTATTAAAAAAAATACATTAAAAAAAGGGTGGGTTATTGTATAATGCTAACTTAATTTTTAGAATCTCATAATGATACATTTGACCACTATTATGGACTTAAAGTGTACCCCTCCAAAATTCTTGTTGAAGCTCTGATACCCAATATGATAGCACTTGGAGATCGAGCCATGGGAGATAATTAGTTTTAGTTGCAGGCACAAAGAAAGGGCCCTCCCTGATGGGATTAGTGTCCTTGTAAGAAGAGGAACAGAGACCAGAGGACCAAATGAGAAGGACCAAATGAGAAGGCAGTCAGCAAGAGAAAGGGTCTTTAGCAGGAAGTGACTCTGCCAGCACCTTGATTTTGGTTTTCTTAGCATCCATAACTGTAAGAAATAAATGTTTAAGCCATCCAATCCATGGAATTTTGTTGTAGGAGCCCAGCTCAGTAAGACAACAAGCAATTAATAGAAAAGTACCCTTTTATTGAGTGATAAGACAAGTGTATTTACAATATTCAATGGTTAGATCAGACAGTCTGACTGTGAGACTCTTTTAAAGCAGCAGTATTCCAGGAATTACAATTTATAAGGGGAAAAGAAAAACATTCCAAATAGGTTTCTGTTACAGAAAATACATTTGAACAACGACAGATATACTTAAGGCTAAGTAGAATTACACCTTTTCCTCCATCTTTAGAGCAATAATCTTTTTTTTTTTTTTTTTGTCACTAAGACAGAAGGCTAATTTTGGAAAGAAAAAAATCAACATGGTTTAGAAAAACTGAAATAGTGGAGGACTAGTATGTTTAAAAATAGAGCCTCCTCAATGGTTCTGAATAAAAAATATACAATGCTGCCATGCAGTCCCAAACTCACATTTGAGATTAAACATGGACTCCATAAAACTGAAAAACTGCTCCAGCCTCTCAGGACCAGTGGATTAATAAATCCTTTACACGTTTCTGTCTGATAATGCTTTCTGAAATAAGATTGTTGAAAAAGAGATCTCTGTTACTTTGCAAAGAACATTTTGGTAGAAATTCATGTCCACAAAAGAGTTAAATAATACAGAGTTCCTTACATTAACAGATACTATTTTTGCTCTAAAAAGGTAGAATGATCTAGTCTTTGTAAATAGTATGGGTCAGTCAAAAATATGTATAACAGAGTCCTATAGGGCAACTTGTGTAAGTTAATCCCCAAAATATATTTGACACTCTCCAAGTGAGGATTTTATATTTTTGAAGAACACTAGACACAATACTAAGTCTCTTAATATTCCATGAACTACTGAGGTAGGAGTCTTATTTCATCAATATCATCTATATTTCACAGATTATATCTTAAATCATATGCCAGTACCAAAAAGACAGTAATCCACAAGACTGAACCATTAAGTTATACACCAAGTCTGTTCTTCTTTAAACGAGCTAGGTTGGGAGTTCTCTGCGCATCAAAAGATTTAACTAAAAGTAAAATAAGCTGTAATACATTTTGTAGACAGGTTTGCAAATAAAACCTACAAATTTCAATTATGATTTCATGTATTAAAAAGCTTTAACGTTAAAAAAAAAAAGTAAATACTAGTAGTGCACCCATTAGTGGTAAAACAGATAGTACTATGGCTGCTGAAATGTGTTCCTATATCCACCACAAAAGTTGCCACTGTGGAAAACTTCTAATGAAGAAACAAACAGTTTCTTTCTGCCTGTCAAGCAGCAATGGTAGAAAAGAGCAACACATCATTTCTTTAGTGTCATATTTTTAAGAAATAATAACCAGTTTAATGATAGTAAAACAGGCTCAGCATGTGAACTCAGGTATTTTCTCTATGACTTAAGATGAAGAGTGATCATATGAAACATACCTATTGATTTTTTTAGGAAAAAGCTGAAAATAAGGGGATACACAGCTTACATGGATAGCCCTTAAAAAATAGCCGTTAAGTTGAACCTTTTAACATGTGTTAAAGTAAACATTACCAAGTTAGTTATTTTAGTTTGTAAAAAACATTAATAAACCACTGCTAATTTTATTTTTTAAATAGAAAAAAAAAAAACTACATCATGACAGGAAAATCCTTTTGGTTTGCAATTAATGTTTTAAGTAACACTCTATTCAATGAAACAAGCTACGTAACAGACTACTTCATGGTCAAGAATGCTTTTTGTTAAATGCCTATATGTAACAAATGATAAAAATACAGTCTTAGACTCCCAAGAAGTAAGAGTATTTCCAGAGTGTGTTGCTGACCAAAGAAGTGCTGAATCAGCTATAATTTAGAAACTAAAAGCTAGTAAAGAATGACCTTTGCATATTCCAACAGAGAATATCTAGTTCATATTTTCATCTGGCTTTAAAATATTAAGACTCAGAAGAATCGCAAAAGTTTTATCATCACCATGAATACCAAAAAAAAAAAGTGTTCATACTTCAAAACTGAGTTTTCCTAGGTTTTAATACATTAAAATGACATGACATAATCCAATCTAACTCATGCATCACTTTTGGAGACACGGTGCAAGTGGAAATATTTTTCCAGTTGCAGTGGACATTTCTAAAAAGCAAATACCTATGGGTGCCCCTGAATCTTCAAAATAATAAAAAAAGGAATCGGGCACCATAGGTCTCTGAGGATGGTTGTTTCGCACATTGTGGAAAAACAATAAAAATCGCCTTCGGGAGTTTCAATATGCAATGTAAAAGATTTCATCTCCTTCAGTTTGCTTGCTGACTTCTTACATCACCTGATTTGAAGACTGTTGTCACTGCTTCTTTGTTAACTGTTGTTGGTACTTTGTAGGTATATATTTTAAATGTCTGTAAAGAACATTACAAGCTATTTCATGTAATTTAATCTGTGCTGGATATTCTTCAAAAGATTTTATAAATAATACGATATTTTAAATGAGTCTTCAATGTACCGTTGTTATACCATATTGTTGCTTTCTCCAACTTTATCTACAAACTGCAAGAAGAAAAACAGACAAAAGAAAGCCTTCAGCATTATTAAATATTACATCAACATTTTAAATGTTAATTTAAAAACTCAGCTTTACAAGATTTGTGGAAATTTAAGGTATGACTGACAATGATTAATCCAGTACTACTCACCACCATCTTCTGACACGTAAATGTGTATAAAAAATTTTTTTTCTGAACGTTATTTTTGCATGACATGCTACACATATGATTTTAAAGGTGCAACATGAGAAATACAACACAATGAATAAAAACACAGGATAAAATGATGTTAACAATAACAATGATAGCTTAACAAAAGAAAATAAAAAATTAAAAAGCTGAAATGTCACAGCCATTCATTCACTAATGAACCCAATAAGATATTTCAACTGACCATGACTGTGGATCTCTTCTGGGCCTATGTAGTCTTTGAACAAACAGATTTAAGTCCATTAAGTACAATAATTAATAGCAGCTACTGACTAAAAACACTTTAAATGTGTAACTGGATTATGGACTGAAAGTGGCAATGACATTAAAAATAGATGTAAGGATGCAAGCATAAATTTATAATTTTAGTATATATATATATAAGTGGTTATTTATTTTGGTTACTTCACCCCAAATATTAAGCATTCCAGATGGTGATGCAAACAAATATTGAAGCAAAGTAATAGTGGAGATACTAAAAGTCATGCAACCATCAAATCTATAATACCATCAAATCTAGCAACCATCTAACTCTTTCATTTCACTAATCATGTTTTTACTTAAGCATCTATATGAATAAAAGTATGATATGCTAATTAGGGTCGATCTGACATCTTCCAGGTGTCCTGCCTTCCTTTTGGACAAAGCCATAGTGGCAGGGGCCGAGGCAGAGGTGGTTAGGAGCAATCAGGCTGGCAGGAGAGAGCAGTTAGAGGTAATCAGGCTAGCCAGGGGGAGCAGTTAGGGGAGATCATGCTGGCAAGGAGGAGCAGTTGGGGCAATTAGGCCAGCAGGGGAGGGCAGTTAAGGGTGATCAGGTAGGAAGACAGAGGGGTTAGGGGCAATCAGACAGGCAGGCGGGCAGGTGAGCAGTTAGGAGCTAGCAGTCCCGGATTGTGAGAGGGAGCAGGTCAGGCTCAGGGACTCCACCCCCCATGCACGAATTTTGTGCACTGGGCCTCTAGTTTTATTATAATAAAGTAACACTGATAGGAAACATAACTTTTAGTATTGGATGTCCATCTATGCAAATATTGAAGAATCCTTAAATTAAGGACATGAATAATTATTACAATTCTATACCTAGAAGTTTTAGTAATTCCAAAAGCCATACTGAGTATAAACAGCATTGACTACTGTATGAGTTTGGAGATCAATGCCGATAAAATCAGGATATATCCCTGTATACCTAAATTCCAACATCTTTTTTATGTTATTTTATATCATGAAAAATAAGTGACTGATACCCTGAAACTAAAAGTTGCTCTGAAAGTACTCATAGATTCATTAGAATTTTAAGGTAAATTTAGTTGGTGAGAAAGCACAACATTCACTCCTCAAAGGTAACTTTTAATATGTAGGTTGTGTGGGCTGCAAGTTTGACTTGAGGATTAAAAAAAAAAAAACTGGCTTATAGTGGTATCTTTTAATTCTTTGAGAATTCAGTAAATGTTATGGCTTGTCTCTTTAGAAACATCTACAATAATCTATAAACAACTTTACGCACACACTGGAGAAACAAGATTTGATAAGAGTGTTCAAATCATAGAGAGCTGGGACAGAATTTTATCATCTGACTTTCAGTATAACAGTGCTCCATTTAGTTGTCTTAATACACCTCATTTGGTAAGATGGTCTAAGAAAGAAAATATTCATAAGAAATAATGATAACATTTTCATGTTGTTGCTTCCAAAATTAAAGAGGACATAAAAGTTACCTGAAAAGTACCTTGAACTCTCAAAGTGAAAGGTAGCATAGCATATCAATCCAAGTTGTATTAAAAAATAGAGAACAGTATTAAAAAGGAATACAGTGAAACAAATTTCAGGCTTTATAGATTTACCAATGACTATTTTATCTGGTATTCATGGTTACCATGATCTATGTGATGCAACCATTTATATTGTAATGAAAACATTAATTAATCATGTATTAATTACTCTAATTTCTGGAAGTAAAGAGGACTGAAGAGTATTTTGATGGTTTAAAGATTATATTTTTAAATACAGATTACTTACTGATCTAATGCCAGGTAAATTCAAGATGGATCCGAGAACTGGCACTCTTCTAATGAAGCCAACCACCACAGGAAAGAAGCCCCTAGGAGAAGAAAAAACAGTTCTCTGTACTTGTATATTCTTTATTACCAAAATTAACTGCTAATTAAGTAAAAAGAACCTATCAAAATTTGAATATTTTAGAGACTTTAAACTTCACTTTACTTTTCTCCCAGGATTTGATTCCTTCCTTAGTTATGGTCTTACAAAATTTTACATATATACCTATATATGTCATTACTACTATATCTTACTAGTTTCTTTATATATTTTCTATATTAAAAATGAGATTCTCTAAAGCAGGCTTAGCACTTAATTCATATATATGTCTCCTGTGGGTAATATGGTGCCTGATGGATAGAAGACAATATACATTCCCTGAACAAAATTTTAAATCAATCTTACTTAAAGGTATTTTCTTACATTACATTCTATCGTTTATTCACTTGGTAACTGGCACTTGTAAAATATTAACTGACCAAAATTTCCCATAGTATATATAGCACAAAATTTTCTAATAGATATAAACACTAAAGAATTTTCCATCTAGTGGCAGTAACTATGCAGTATCAGGTTCTACATATTAAAATATTGGGTATATTTATATATCTACTTATCACTTTTATTTGATTCGAATAACAAACATAAAGACTGCCTTAAAAGGCCAATAAAATTAATTTTATTAAATTGAAAATACTTTATAAGACAATTCATAGGCCTAAGCAGGCACTTATTCACACCTGATAAAACATTTTATAGTTGATTAAATGACCTAAAACTATAATAATAAAAGGTTCAGTGTAAACAAAATTTCATTTAAGAAAATTATAGTCTTCTTACTCATACTGATATAACTATCTGGGTTTTGTAATTATTTGACATACTGTTTTATTGAAAGGAAACAAATAAAATCACTGCCTTACCTGAACAAAAGAAAGAATCCATAAATTTCGAAGATCATACCTATCAAAGGCCAACCAACAAGGACTACAAATACGCCACCCAGGAAAAATCCTGTGGCTTTCATTTTATGTTTTTGAAAGAAGAATCTGAATGTTCTTTCTAAACCAATTACAAAAGCCAAGCCAGCCACAAATAAAACCTAAAGAAGAAAGAAAATGCAACATAGAAAAAGTAAGTAAGCACACTACATAAATTTGAAGGGCACAGTTAAATATTTTAAAAAAAGGGAGCACATCTAGTTTTCACTGTGGACAACTGGGCAGAGAAAACTACAATGCACATCAAGAAGCAGAACCAAGGAGTGGCCTAAGAAACAAGCAAAGATTAGAAGTTACCAACCAGCATCAGCAGTGGTTTTCCCAGGGTTAAGCTAGATGGAGATGGCTTAGTTAAACAGATGAATGGCAAGACAAAAGAGGGAAGCTGCCCGTAAATATGGCACCTAACGGTGCTCCTAGTTCTGCAAACTTCACTCGGAGCTATAGGAACTCCTGTAGATGGGAGAAATACTGACATGGCCAAGGTGATAGAGGAAAAAACCATACGAAGCCAGAATATCTGGTAGCAGCTGGAATAAAAATACAGCTATGTGTTCTCAAATATACATATATTTTGCTTTTTTTTTTTCAGTCAGTGGACAAGAAATAGTGATCTATTAGAAACCTTGTTTTTCCCCAAGTTTTATTCCCAAATCCTTGTTTTTCTTTATTAACTTCTTTTAGTGAGAAAGACTTCATATATATATATATATATATATATATATATATATATATTAATAAGTCAATGGTTAAGCTTCATATTACGAGATACCAATGCTGTTTACATTGATTGTAACATCAATTTTGAATAATTTTGCTCTCCTTTATATTTACCAATTTGCAATTAAAAGTCCAATGGTAATATAACCACTTGTCAAAGTCATCTATTTTTTTTTTAAAATCTTTATTGTTGAAAGTACTATAGTTGTCCCCAAGGCATCTATTTTTAACTTCTATTTAGAGGTTGCCTTGACTTATTCTATTGTAAATCACATATCAAACACTTAACATAATCATGGAATTAGAAAACCTCATTAAGTGTTTACCTTTTGTTTAAACAAAAAGCTAATGGATTTCATTCCTGATGGAAACAGAGAATGTAAAAGAATTTTTTACATGAGTAGTAGTGAATTATTTCACCTAAATTCAATAGCAGGCAAAAATTCAGTTATAGCTAACTTTTTCTTATGAAGTTAATTAAAATACATATTGAAAAACTCACATTTCCAATGGCCAGTAGTGCTTTGTCAAAAAAGAGAATCATTCCAAAGAACAGGAAAAACACTCCAAATCCTGTTAATCCCATTCCAATTTCTGCAATATAAGTTATATAGTTAAGGGTAGAAAAACATTATAATTCCATTAAAATCTTTGTAAACTAAGATAATTCTTTAGTTTTTCTTTTGGCTGATAAAAGAAAAAAAAGGTCCCCAACACTGCAGATTAACTTTATAATGACAGTCACAAAGATCCACAACAAATTAATGTCAACAATTTCTTTGAAATTTAAGATATAAATGGAAAAGTTTAATCTTCTATATATATATATATATGTAAAAGCCTAAGCAACCATTCAATCATTTGACCAGTGGCTTTGATGTGCACTGACCACCAGGGGGCAGACACTCAATGAGTAGGCATGGAAACATGGGACAGACTGATGAATCTCAGAGGGAAGGGTGGAAAGAGATTAATCAAAGACCTCTTATATGCATATTAGAGGCCCAGTAGAGTCCCTCAGCCTGCCTGTGGGAATTGGGCTGAAACTAGCCTGGTGCATGGATTCATGTATCAGAAGGGTCCCTTGGCCTGGCCTGTGGAAACTGGGCTGAAATCGGCAATCTGACATCCCTCGAGGGGTCCCGGATTGCAAGTGTGCGTAGGCCAGGCCAAGGGACCCCTTCCCCTGTGCACTGGGCCTCTAGTTCTTATATAAGAGAACATTTCTTAAAAGTACCATAATAAAGATAAATCAGAATTCCAAAACTAGTTATATATTTTTTTCCCTTCTAAGAATCCCTCTGGCATCAGAATAAAAATATGGATTTACTTTTGCTATTTATTTCTTATTATCCTATCTAATAAAAAGAGAAACATACAAATTGACCAAATGGAGCTGGAGTGAGCAGGAGGCTTGGGTTGCCCCTGGCGATGAAGGAAGCCAAGTTTCCTACCCACCCTGACTGGCCTTGGCTTCTGCTAAAGTCTACAAAGTTTTAATTATAGGAGATAAATAAATCCCAGATATCTGCTTCCAGTCGGTCCTGGCCTCTGCTCAAGGATGCGCTGAAAGGAAAAAAAAAAAAAAAAAAAAAGCCAAAAAGGAGGGGCTGGGAGCTTGGGTTGCGGGGGGCCGTGGCCAGCCTGCAAACAGCCACCAGCCCCTCACCCAGGCTGGCCAGGCATCCCATTGGGGACCCCCACTCTGAAGAGGCTGTGGCCAGCCTAAGAAACGGCCCTCAGCCCCTCACCTAGGCTGGCCAGGCATCCCAGAGGGTGCCCCACCCTGATCTGGGATACCCTTCCGGGCAAATCAGTCAGCCCCCACCAGTGCACCAGGTCTCTATACTAATAAAAGAGTAATGTGCTAATTAGACTGAGAGACCTTCCAGGAGACCTTCTGGATGTTTTTCTGGAGAAAGCCATGGTGGCAGGGCCGAGGTAAAGGGAGTTAGAGGCCAAGAGGGGAGGGCAGTTGTGTGTGATCAGGCTGGTGGGGGGTGGGGCCATTGGATTATGGTAAGCAGACCAGCAGGGGGACCAGTTGGGAGCAAGCAGGCCATCAGTGGGGTCAGTAGGAGGTGATCAGGACAGCAGGGGGAGGCCGTTTGGAATGAGCTGGTCAGGATGGGGGGCAATTGGGGGTGAGCAGGCCAGCAGGGGAGACAGTTGGGGGTGAGCACACTGGCACGAGGGGCAGTTGGTGGTGATCAGGCTGGCAGGGGGGAGGGGGTATTTGGGAGCGAGCAGACCTGAGGCAGGGGGCAGTTGGGGGCAAGCAGGCAGTCAGGCAAAGAGATTAGGGCAATCAGGTAGGCAGGTAGGCAAGTGAGCAGTTAGGAGCCAGCTGTCCTGGATTGAGAGACTGGGCCTAAACTGGCAGTAGGACATCCTTTGAGGGGTCCCAGATTGGAGAGGCCGCAGGCCAGGCCGAGAAATACCTGGCTCCAGACACAAATTTCGTGCACCAGGCCACTAGTATTTTATAACTATTATTTATATAGACGATATCTGCAGTTCCTTCTTTCCCCTCTAAAATTAATTCCTTCTATAACCCATTAAAAATTGCTATAATATAGTGGCAATAGAAAATATTTTGAGAATCAGGTAGTGGTCTCATCAAAAGTTAAGTTTCAAAAGATTAGACATCACTTTTAACTTTTTGGTGGCTTATTATGAACTTATCTTCTACAAACTTATCTAAACTATGAATCCATTTCCATATTTAGTCTGAGTTCTTAAATCACCTCCTCCAAAGTTTAAAATTACACTGTTTTATCTAATATTAATGTTCTTTCATTCAGAAACAAAGAATTGTTGATCAACTCCTAGATGCAGGCATCTAAATACTGAGTATCACATCCAGCAAAATAAATTTAACTTCCTCTTATGCACTATCAAACCTTCATTCCTCTTGACCATGTATGTGTTTAATGAACAAAGTATAAGCTCTGAAGTCTGTGTATAAAGCTAATAATTTTATTGCCTTTACAGTCTCCAGGACTTATCTTTTATAGTTTAAAAAATAGGCTTTCTAAGGTTACAGTTGTACTTTTCTGTTAATATTACAAAGCACAATCAATCCACTAAGTTACTTTCTTGATCATTTTAGTTTTGTTTTACCTAGAAGCCCTACCTGCATAACATAATGAATTATGGCAGAAATATTTTTGGAAACACAATTTTAAATACACTATTAATGATTTCTGATCTTAATCACTCTGCCTCGGCTCCAGAAAGATAAAATCCAGGTCATAGCTATTTAAAAAAATTAGAAGATAGGTAAAATGTTTTGATGAGTTCAAAATTTATATCAATACCTTTTTCTACATTTTCTACTTCCTCAATTTACAATTTTTGCCTTCCATTAAGCTATCTTTTTCTCCCATAGTCTAAAATGATTCAGAAGTATTCCACAGATACTAATATTTTATGAAAATTTGAGGCTGATACTTTCATGCTTAAATGCTTTAAAACAATTTACCAAGCCACAAATGATCTGGCTCAGTGGACAGAGTGTTGGTCTTCAGACCAAAGGGTCCTGAGTTCAATACCAGTCAAGGGCATGTACCTACATTGCAGGCTACTCCTGGGGCCCTGGTCTGGGCACATTCAGGAGGCAACCAATCGATGTGTTTCTCTGACAGTGCTATTTCTGTTTTTCCTTCTCCCATTCTCTTTAAAAAATCAATGGAAAACTATCCTCGAGTGAGGATTAAAAACAAACAAACAAAAAAACAAGTAAAAAATATTAAAAATATGACCTTTAAAAAAATTTACCAAAATAACTTTATATGGCAGACATAATTCTCCAGAGGAAAATATGGACATAAGAGCAAGTAAAACATCATTAAAAAACTACTGACTAGTTAGGATTTAATCACTGGCAGCTGAGATAAATGAAAATGACTAATTCCTATCTTTTCACAAATTATATTAATTACATCAAAACTGTGAGATATTTGTTCAGAAAGGAAATTATATGGAAATACATATAACATAATGAATTATGTATTAAGAATTTTATAGAAGTAGCCTTCATAACGTGCTTTACATACCTTACATAAATTAATCCTTTCAATACAATTGTAAGGTAGGTGTCATTAAATTCTTTTAGACAGACCAGAAATTGAGATTTAGAGAACTGACTTAATTTGCCTAAAGTCACACTTCTCCTTAAGCATGTGAACTTAGGTATATTTGAATCCAAAGATTATGTGCTTAACCATTATACCATCCTGCTTCCCACAGTATTTTCAGGTTAAATATGTCTGGTTAGATGAAACTCAAGGTCATTAAAGTACATTGAACTTTTGGGGGAATCGCCTTAAATCCATTCAAGTTTAATATCATTAGCTTACCTAATATAACTAAGTAGGTGTTAGGAGAATTACTACTATAAACTGACTGCAGTGTGGCTCAATTGGTTAAGCATATTCCTGTGCACCAAGAAGTCACCAGTTTGACTCCTTGCCAGGGTATACACCAAGGTTATGGGCTCAATCCATATGCAGAAGAAGGTAGCCGATTGGTGTTTCTCTCTCTAAAAATAAATCATATTTAAAAAAATTGACTTCAGTGAAAAAGGACAATGTCTGAATATGTTTTTACATGTAATGAAATGTTTGTACAATTATGTTGTAATTTCTTTTAACAAATTGTGAGATAAAAAGTAGCACCAGCCGCAAGTTTCATATGGGTAACCAGAGACTCACAGAGATTTGTAACTTACCTTTGACCACAGAATCAGCAAATGTGTATGTGGGGGAAGGTGCAGAGGTGGGGAATGGCAGTTGGTGGTGTGCTATCAGGCTGGGAATTGAAATCCAGTCTATAATACTCCATAGTTTGAACAACTATAACATGGAAATCAAAACGTTCCTACCACTTTTTCTAATGCAGTCAAGCAGATCTTTGTAATCTTTTCCAAAACTGGCACTAGCATGATGTTGCCAAGTATTCCCTGATCTAAATGGGTCAAAAGCCTCAAACTGGCCTCACTGTGCCTTTTTCTCATCTTCCCTGTGCATTCAGATGCCCACTGTTTATTAAAACCCTACACAGAGCTGCCGTCTCACCGACCAGACTCAGTTCCAGTAAAATAAGCTTATCTTTCTTCTAGGCCCTATCAAATCTTCATTCCTCTTGCCTGTGTATGTGTTTAATGAACAATCTGATAAAAGCAATCTAATAAAATGAATTTGTCTAAAATAAAAAACTTATTGTAGAACTTTTGCAAGAAAATATATGGTTAATTCAATAGCGATTACTGTCAGCATTATGGTATCCGATTTAAATATTTTAAAGCGGCACTGTTTCTTTCTATGAATTTTTAAAAATAGAAAATGTCAGAATAAAAAACTCAAGTGAATACCAACTGAATTTAACTCAAATGAATATCATGGCGGAATTTCAGGCTATCCTATATAATTCTATATAATAAAGGGCAAATATTCAAATAGACCAAACGGCAGAACAACTGAACAACTGGCCGCTATGACGTGCGCTGAGCACCAGGGGGTGCGTGCATGGCGGGTGTTGGCAGAATGCAGCACCTGGCAGGCATTGGCGGCGGTGGAATGATGGAGGTGAATGGGGGTGCCAGACCAAGGCGGGGGCACTGGTCACTGTCATATGGGCGAGCTTCTAGTGGTTACTGAAAATTCTTTGCTCCCACACACCGTGGTCCCGCCTGGCACTTGCACCTGCTGTCAGCACTGGCCCTGCTCCCTCCTGCTGCCGGCACTGAGGCCACCACTCACACCACTTCAGGCACCTGGTACCAGCCCTGATCACTTCTCCACCTCTCCCTGCTCCTGAGAGGTGATAGGGGCCAGCAGCCATCTCTCACACCCGCTGCTGGCGGCGGCCCTGCTCACACCTGCTGACAATGCTGGAGCTGTCACTTGCATCTGCCGCAGGCACTCAGTGCTGGTTCCCATCTCTTGGCTCCGCCAGTGGGTGTAAGTGGTGGCTGCCAGCCCTGATTGCTCTTGAGGGCTTTTCCACCTCCCACTGCTCCTGAGGGGCGACTGGGGTAGCAGCCACTGCTTGTACCCACTGCTGGTGCTGGCCCCAATTGCTCTGCACTGTTAGTGGTGCAAGGCGGGCAGGTGCCATCAGCGCATTGGAGTGGTGACAGCAGGAGTGCAGATGGGCTGAGTAGTGCCTCTGTGCACATGGCAGGCAGCCCACATTTCCATGAATTCGTGCACTGGGTCCCTAGTGTGACATAATAAGATTTAGTGGCAGCAAGGGAACTGCTCTACTCTGTCCCATTTGATAAATATTATATTTTGGGAGTGGGCGGTAGGGGGGGAGAAGAAAGATGCTATTATAGGATCCCTTAAAAAACAGTCCTGAATTGTTTTTTGCCTTTTTAAAAAGTTGTTTTGATTTTTTAAGAGACCAGTAGTTGGTCACCCTCTCTCAGAATCAGAATCCCGAAATATCTTGACAAATCACTTGAATGATTGCCAATTCCTGCAGTTAAACACATATACAAGCACCATTTGAAGTCCAAAGAGCATTTGATTCATTTTGTGTTCCAACCCACTGTTCTATCCAAAACATTTGGCAGAAGAGCAGCAAAGAGCATAATATCATCTTCTTCATCAATTTAATGAAGTGAGGAGAATGTTTACCATCCTGCCCATATCCCAACCCAACTCACTTGTTCTGGTTTTTGGGAGGATGTAAATCAGGCACTTATCATTATAATAAGTCTTCATCATAAGAGAATGCCTATGCATAGGATAATTTACATTTTTATCTAGGTAATAATCATGGACTCAGGTAGGAGAAATAATAATCCTATAATATAATAAAGAGGTAGTATGCAAGTTAACCATCACTCCAACACATAAGATGGCCACCCCAAGATGGCCTGCAGGGAGGGCAGTTGGGAAGGACCAGGCCTGCAAGGGAAGGCAGTTGGAGGCAATCAGGCTGGCAAAGTAGGGCAGTTGGGGTGATCAGGCTGGCAGAGGAGGGCAATTGGGGGGAATCAGGCTGGCAGAGGAGGGCAGTTGGGGGAGAACAGACCTACAGGAGAGGGCAGCTGGGGGGACCAAGGCTGCAGGGGAGAGCAGTTTGGGGGGGGGGAGGGATGGCGGGCACCAAGCTGGCAAGAGGGCAGTTAGAAGTGACCAGGTTAGCAGGGGAGGGCAGTTAGGGATAACGAGGCCTGCAGGAGAAGGCAGTTGGGAGGGA